>JAJMEQ010000050.1:0-74226 GCA_030574255.1 Groenewaldozyma tartarivorans | reverse complement strand
AAGCTTTTTTTACTAACAAATCTCGATTTAAAAGAGGTAAGTTGCGCGCGCACTCATTTAAATTTAGACACGAGGGCGCTTCGACCATCAAATTTTTAGGCTATTGCTACGCAATTGCAGTATGGTATCGAAGATAGATCCAGGTATGCGACCAGTTGGTCAATAGCACAATTGGAAGGTAGAAGTACCGAATGGATTCTTTGTCGAATTCGAACAAGACTATAGCGTTATATATAAGATTTCGTTGAAATTGCCCATTTGTTTTGCAGTAAATTTCAAAAAAGTAGCAGTCAAAAAAGAACAAAAAGGAGTGTCTATAGCTATATGGTTTTATCTTGCGGTGTTTGGATGTCAGAGTCTTGCTGCATCTGGCTGTTGAGGGATGTTCTTACTCTCTGGGCTCAAGATTTTAGGAGAAATATACTGGTTCCAGCTTTCATGAATAAGAGTAAGATCCACTGGGTCACGTTGTACGTGGGGTGCAAGATCACTTTCTGGATCTGCATCTCTCAAACTCCACCCATTGCCAAAAAATGCAAATCTGTTGCCAGTACTAGAATGATAAGTATATTCAAAATCCTCCCATCTGGGGTCTTGCCTTGCAATAACTGAATGTATATTACTTCCAGGCCACATTCCATGAATTCTACCACTTGGATTACCGCCATTGTACCAAGAGCTACAGTTATCCGTTAGAACCGTACCAGCAAAAAACTTATCTGTATACTCAGTGAAGTCCCTTGTGGCTTCTTTTGATGGGACTACAGACTTCAATCCCTGAAATACGATCTTGCGAAGGATCTTAGCGATATAAGTTGCCTGTATCTCCGAAGTTCTTTGGAAAGTACCTCCAGGACCGGTAGAATTCGGCCCATGTACAAAAAACAAGTTTGGATAACCCGGAGCAGCAATAGCAAGGTAGGATTCAGGATAGCCCGGATCACCACCAGGGGCCCATTGCTTATTAAGGTCCTTTCCATTAGATAAGATAGGGAAAGGTGTCAGAGCGTTCACTTTAGCACCAGTGGAGCATATAACTGCATCTAATTTTCTTTCTACTCCATCCTTCGTGACAATCCCATCTTTCGTGAATCGTTCTATTGGGGTTGTGACTAATTCAACATTGTCTTGAGTCAGTGCCTCTAGATACCCCGGGCCTGGTGTAAGACGTCTGCACCCAGGGTCAAATTTAGGAATGAGTTTAGGACCAAGCTCACTAGCTTTATCTCCAAGTCGATCAAGCATGAATTTAGTGATGTTTTGCCTTGCCTCTATATTCTCTTTTGATCCTTTGAAAAATCCAGCAATTCTTCGGTGCAAGTGGTTTTCTAAATCTTTCCGGTATTTGTAGTACTCATCAGGGTTGTTGAACCGTTTCAAGTCTTCGAGAGAGAATATTTCATTTGCAGGCATTTTTTCTGCTCCAAAACTTGGTCCCACCCAAGTAGGATTTCTTGCATAGTGAACAACTTTTTTTGCTACTTTTTGCAACTGGGGTAATACTTGAAGCCCGAAGCACCGTTGCCAATTACTGCAATTGTTTTCCCCTTTGGATCAAAATTTTTATCCCAGTGAGACGAATGTCTAAGATGCCCTTCAAAAATATCAATACCTGGATAGTCGGGTAACTGCCACTGATTGAAATGCCCTGTAGCTGGGATTACAACATTAAAATGTTCCACAATAATTTTGTCCTCATTTTTAGGATCCTTCCTAAAAACATTCCAAATGCCTGACTCATGGTCAAAACTTATCTTTGTTACTGTAGTATTGAAGACGATATTTTTTGTCAAATCGTACTTCTTCACAATGTTCTTCCAGTACTTAAGAATTTCTGCACCCTGAGCATGAAACTCTGTCCAATTTGGGTTGGGATCAAATGACAATTGATATGCATGCACCGGAACGTCGCACCTTACACCAGGGTACACATTTTCGTACCAGGTTCCTCCAACTTCAGGGTTCTTTTCAAATATTTTCAGGCTTAACTTTGGAACTTTTCGTTGCAGTAAAATAGCAGCAATTATGCCAGCTATACCTGAACCAATTATTGCAACACTAATTGGCCTAACCTCATCAATAGGATGGTCCTCCAGTTCAAACTTCCCAGCAACCATCTTTGAAATCAAATGAGACAAATCAATTACGACCTAAAAATGCTTTATAATTACAAGTTTCATAAGTTGGGTTATAACATTAGCACCATGAACACAAATCCAACCGATGTACATGCTACATGATATATAATCATGATGACATTGATGAGCATGATGTTCAAATTACGCCATATAACGTTATGCGCTGGACCTTTTTGGTGGTAGCTTACAACGATAGGCCCTTAGAACGCCAGTGTAATTAAAGAAAAAAAAGAAATGAAGATTAAATTGTTACGATCTACGGCTTCGCAGATCTGGGCGGAGATAACACCTAAACAGGCAATGATCTGCTTATGATGATCTCGAAGCACGCTCATTTCGCAGCGTATTACGCGAGACGTGGACATGCATCTAAGATGGTAGCTACTAATATCAGATGTATGATGAAGCGGAAATCGTAAAGCTTGCGGAGCCTATTCCGGGGGGTAGGATAGGCATGGGAAAGTTATTTCTTAAAGACGTAGATATCCTGATTTTTACTTGTATGATTAATTGAGTTCTCTAAAATGACACAGTTATCATCTTTTGCATTGGTTCTATACAATACCAAGGGTCCACATACATTTGTGAAAGATTGGCCTCGTAGTAAACCAGGTCCACATGAAGTTTTAATCAGAAACGTAAGTGTTGGATTGAACCCAATTGATTGGAAATGCATTGCCTTTGGGTTCGGCATACACAGTACGCCTTGGATAAATGGCCGAGAAATGGCTGGATATGTTGCCGAGATAGGCGAGGAGGTGACTCGTGTAAAAGTTGGAGATAGAGTCTTTGCACCTAGTACAAATTATAGAGATATCAGGACTTCTGGATTCCAACAATACTCAATTGCTGCTGAATGGAACGTTGGCATTTTACCTGAGACGGTGCCATTTGATGAGGCCGCATCACTTGGAGTAGGAACCGTGACTGCATTCGCTGCATTATACGACTCTCTAGGATTAGCTTTACCAAGGCCATATAGATCTAGGAGGTCCGAAAGAAGCAAAGAGTGGGTTATCATATGGGGCGGGGCTACAATTATTGGACAAATAGCAATTCAGTTAGCCAAAGAGTCTGGATACAATGTTTTGGCGGTCTCCAGCTTACACAATGAATCATATTTAAAAAGCATTGGCGCCAATCTAGTATTAGATAGGCATCATCCTGAGAAAGTAATCAAAAGGGCTAAGCATCTCAAAGTAAGATATGGAGTAGATATAGTCGGCAAAGCTACAGTAGATTATACTCAGCTGGCACTTGTATCAGGTGGAAAACTTGTATACATTGTGAATCCACCTAAGGCACAACGTAAGAGTATCAAGTCACGTCCAGTTGTTGTTAAAAGGTTCCATGAAGATAGAAATTATGGTACACAGGTTATCAGTTTCATTAGCGACCTTCTACAAACGGGGAAAATTAAACCTCCTCGTACAAGGCTAGTGAAAGGGGGGTTACATGGTGTTGAAGAAGGACTTGAAATCTTGAAATCCAACCTTTATAGTGGCGAAAAGCTAGTGGTAAGAGTAGAGGACACCGTCGAATAGTATATATTTTTACTTAGAAGTTAGATAACTTGATAGCATACTTATATGGACAAATGCCACTTCCTATTTACTATTTTCTTCCTCATCGTCCTCAAAGTAAGGTCGTTCTGCTTGAGGTGTGATTCTGAAGGCATGCCGAGTGGAGTCAAATGTATCAAAATCCAGAATTGCCGTATGTACCGCTCGTCTGTTATCCCAAACAACAACAGTATCAGGTTCCCATGAGGCCCTAACTTGAAGATCTACTGAGCTTGATAGTAAGTTGTAAAGAAAATTGAGAATCAATTCTGATTCTTCGTCTTTGAGACCTAAAATCTTTCTCGAGAATTGAGGGTTAACATATAAAGCATTCTTCTTCGTAACAGGATGCGTTCTAACAATAGGATGAATGGATTGAGCTGGCGGTCTTCGTACAACGCCACCCAAATTCTTGGCATTCTGAGCCTGTTCGAATCCTGAATGTAATACTTTCAACCCCTTTAGCCTCTTTCGAAATTCTGGTGAAAGGCGTTCATATGCAGTGACAGTATCCGCGAAAATGGTATCACCGCCAGTCTCTGGTCCTTCTAGCATAGCCAAAAAGGTAGTCCCGGGGGGCTGTCTTTCGTAAGTGACATCCGAATGCCATGCAATGGATGTCAAGTGCTTAGCAAAAAACTCGCTTGTATCGTTCAGGCCCTTTTCGCGATAAACAAGGTGAATCTCGGGGGCATCTTTGGGTGCTCCAGAAGTAGGGTGAATATGATTTCTCCCAAAATAAGAGCCATACTTTACTGCATCCTGGGGACTGAGCTTCGAAGCAAAGTTTTGGTTCCTGAAAACCACTACGCCTCTCTCTGCAACGTATAGAGCAAGATCGTTCTTAGCTTCGTCGCTCAATTCACTCAATTGTACCCCTCTTACTTCAGTGCCAAATTTTGGGGTCAAATGCTTTGTATAGCCTTTAACACCGCCTGGGAAAAGGTTTTTAAAGGATTTATCAGCCTTCAATCCTTTATCCTCGAACTCAAAATCCTCTAATGGGGGATATTTTCCATCCCCAGTCCACGTAGGGGCATAATTAGGATATTTAAGTGTAGACAGCCGAAACTGGCCATGGTCAGTATCTTTGGTATGCCTTACTCTGGAGGCAGCTACAGACTCAATAGCAGAAGCACCATTAATCATCTTTTACTGGATAACGAAGAGTCAGCAAGAGGGCAGTGGTAACTTTGCGTTTTATAGTTTCACGCCTCTCCGAAGTCGGTGGTCTCACATGATATCAGGCCACACCCACTAGCAAAAGGGGACCTCTCATCCGAGTGAAATTGCGCATAAATTGCCGAAAAGAATGAGAAATATCCGACACATCCTTGATAATATTATAGGGGACATAAATATTTGTGCGATAACAGAATGTACTCCTAATCTTGCGTGAAGTCAGGTGAGTACGCGCACCGGTACGTATAATATTAAGGGGTACGTGTATGTACGCGTGTACGCACATACCCCATGGGCCAGCTGGTAGATTTAGATCGATCTGATAACTGCAAGATCTTCGCCGAAGATCTGTCAAATCGATAGATCTACATATATGTCGAAACGTACGCGTTTTATTGCACAACTGGCTAGTATGCCCAAGAACCATATATACACCCGGCCCGGCCCGTGCATGTTATAATCATATGTTATGTATAGACAGTATAGTAGGTCTACCCTATAACATTACCGAATTCTTGCAATTGCGTGCGCACCTAGGTCGATAGTTGTAGCCCGTTATACGTTATGTGTATATATCCGAATTCTGTAAATATAGATTCAAGATAATAATATCGTAACCATACACGTAGCATTATATTGCGACTGACTTAGTCAATCCCTCATAGCGTCGCAAGCTTTGAAAGCCATGGCCATCGGTGTATCATTTAATATAATCATTTAATATAACATTTCGACGCTCAAAAGCAACCAGACATCATGATGGTATAATTATTGCTGCAGCGAGTGTGTGTAACTAGGTCTTTACAGCTACATATCGTGCACCTCCATACATAGTATGCTAATTTCCTAGCGTTAGCTCGAATAACCTAGTATCTATTATATATACCGTATGCCTCAGATCAAACTTGGGATATCCAATTCGTAGCACCTGGCCTATCATTTGATACAAAAATCACTCAAAGCTTTTGCAATAAGCATCGCGTTTAGCTCCTTGGCGATATCATATATCGCCCTCTTCACCAGCTCCTTGGACGACTCTATGTATCTTGCCCTCAACAGGTGTAGGATACTTTATAAGGTTGTAAAGAGGGCATACCTTCTCGACACTTGTCCTCAGAGTCTCTAAAGCTTCATCACTAAGATCAGACTCGATAAAGACTGTGTATTGTATGTCATCAATCCCGGGTACTTGGTCTTCAAATCCCTCATGACCTTTGCGCAAATCAACAGAGCCAGTCACTTCAACTTCAAGAGATTTCAATGCTAAGCCTTGCATACCAGCTATTACTACATACATATGGGAAAGACAAGCACCAAGCGAACTCAAAAGAATCTCAGGTGCACTAGGCCCAAGATCATATCCACACCACGCAGGAGGACTATCAGCGATTATTTGATGATCTCGAACTTTTATTCTTCGGATACCTGATCTGCCTTCTACAGTTACACGAGATTTCGCATGCTTCACAGCCACTTCCTTGTGTGCATCTGTTGTACCTAAAGCCTCGTCGAAAAATTTACTCATGGCAGGGCCCTTATGTGCCAAAAATCCTTGCAAGCTTTGGTCATTCCTAAAGGCACTGGTTTGGATATTTCGTGTCATTCTAACTGGTTTCAATGATCTTGCTACTTTCAGCATGGCGCGAGACGATTTTAGAGCCAAAAAAAGCTGCAAATCATGATCTTTTAAATTTATAAAGTTAATATTTGGTAGCGATTTCCTAGCCAGCTAGTGACCTAGGTCAGGTGCGGACCATGTGGGATCCCTTAAAAACCCCACGTATAAATGGTCATATTATAAGCATATGCATGTATTAGGCCATATCATCATCATATTATAATAATATCATGATCATGAGCACTCTAGTGTAAAAAAGTTTTGACTCATAAAATCTGAAAATCATACGTAGTATAGTACGTTGCAACATATGTTATAAGTACGTATACCTTGGCCAAACATGTTACCAAAAAACATGTACGTACTGACAATATTGCACTTAGGTAGGTACTTGTGTTTGTATACGTACGCCTTAAGCTTGTTCATTCAATTGCAATTGCAAGCTCTAGAGTACGTACTGTAGCTACGCCTAGCCGACTATTATAATATTTTCCTACCCTATAGCTATAGGGCCAACGTTAACGGTTAACCCCACATATGCACAATAATTAAAATATTTAGTGCAGCCCGGAACGAGCTTGGAATTTGAACATGTACATCAACAGTACATGCACTTTATATAACAGGTACCGGCCTTCTCAAACAAAAGCATACGATAATACTGTATTTGGCAAGCTACAATTTGCAATTTAATGTTTTCAGAATTAGATATTAATCCAACAAATGAGCTATGCTAGAAAAAGGGCTCCCGTAGCCTGCAATTTTTGCCGATACAAGTAAGAAAGAAATTTACCTTCACCTCATTAGATGCCATTTTTAAGTTTTAACTTTACAGAAAGCGAGCATGCAATGGAGCTCAGCCAACATGTAGCAACTGTGCAAAGTCTGATGTGGAATGCGTTTATGAAAGTCCTACTATCAAGAAGTATGTATTCTACTATCATAGAGAACTATATTTCTAACTATGGTTAGGTATGATATCTCAGCAGAAACTCTTCGACGGTTAGAGAGCATTGAGAATAAAATTGATGACATTTCCAGTACGTTTGGGTCACTGCATCAAACTAAACACACAGAGCCCATAAGCCCAAATTCTATAACTTTTTCGGATATTAATAATGTGTCACTATCAAAAATACCACCACTTGTTATACCTAATGGTCACAATACTGGCTCTATATGGCAGTTGAGACAGCCGACGATTGTAAAATTGGTCGGTCAATATCCTCTTAACTATTTTTATGTTATCGAAGCTCGACGTCAGCCATTATTTTTACGTCGTTATCATCTTGAAAATAGGCCAAAGGTACCCTTTTTGGATAAAGATAGTTTTGATCTAGTTTTATCATGGTACTTATCTACTGTACACCAGCATCACCCATTCTTAAATCCAGATACTTTGTATTCACTTTACGACAAGATATTAGCATCTGAATCATCATGGGACTCCGAAACTGCATTGATATACGCGGTTCTTGCTCTAGGTAAAATTTCTCAGTCAGCACAGGAAGATATACAGTACGGTGTTAGTGTTGAAACTGCAGGAATTGAGCCACCTGGTATTGATTTTTTCCGTGTTGCATATTATATTACTAGCAAAGAGTGTCAGTTTGATTTAGGTGTAGATATTCAGATTGCTCAAACCCAGGTATTACTGAGCATATATTTAGCTTACCTTGTTTATCCTTTGAAAAGTTGGAGGATGGTCCATGAAGCTTCAACATCTGTTCAACTTTCCTTTGCTGGAAAAGAAGGGATATCATTTATGAATGACCAAGATATTAGTCTATACTGGAGCTGTTTTCTGATAGAATCTGATAGGTTGGCTGAATTTGACCTTCCTAGATCAGGCATTGACTCTTTAGTGGATGAAATGGCATTGCCCAAATCTTCAGACACGCTTATGATAAAATTTCTTGCAGAGATATCTATTAGAAGATTGCTCAATCGCGTTCATAATACTCTGTATGGAGCGGAAGGTAATGAAAAGGTAAGAAGCTTGGAAAGAACTATGGAGATCTGTGACGAATTGAGTAGACAACTAGAGCTCTGGTATAATTCCATTCCAGAGATTGCTCGCCCTGTACTAGGTATAGCACCACCAGAGGGTGGTACTGAGCGTGATATTATTTTAAGGATTAGATATTATGCCTGTAAGCATATCATTTTTAGGCCATTTATTTTGAGGTTGATATCGCATCCGCAAGAGGAATCCGGTGAGATTGTCAACAATTGCATTCAATGTATTTCAAGCATTAAAAGCTATTTACATAATGTCGGATATGAGCTATCACGTCCATCACTATATACTTGGACTCTAATAATGAGCTCCTTTGGCGCTATACTTGTACTCATATCAGCAAATCAGTGCACATCTCTCAAGCCGTATCTTCATGATTTGGATGAGGTTTTAGAAATGGTGTTAACAAATATTCGTCCATGGTCATTTGGGGATAGCAGTGTTAAGGAAATTGTTATGATTCTTGAGCATCTCAAGCACAAACGATCCTTCAATGGTATTTAAATAGATTTAAAGCTATATTATGTTATGAATCTATATTAATCCCTCGCCCCCTTTAGGTGCTTTTTTGATTTGCTCTCCAACCTCGGATGTCCAGAACGTCCCGTTGGGATATATGAACTTTTCTATCGCACCAGGAATGTATCCCATAGAATAACCGGGAGACATGGGAGTCACGTAATGGCCATCCTTAATAACAGAAGGATGTTTCAAGTTTTCTCGGTAACTCTCGGCAGTTTCTAACATCGACTTTTTACCGCTTATAGCAATATAGTCAATGTTAGATAGATGTGAGGTGAGCTCTGTTAATCCCATTGCGCCATTGTGTGGTACGCAGGGGATATTAAACTTCCTAGCCATTAGCATTACTGCAAGACATTCATTGATACTGCCCAACCGTACTGCATCAATCTGAGCGACGTCAGTTGCATTTGCTTGCAGTAACTGTTTGAAAGTAACACGATTCTGTGCCATTTCTCCAGTAGCAACGCCAACACCATATGGTTCAAGAGCCTTCTTGATGGCGGCGTGGCCTAAAATATCATCAGGGTTAGTTGGCTCCTCGATAAATACGGGCTTGAACTTGACTAGATGTTTCATCCATTCAATGGCCTCAGGAACCGACCAGATCTGATTAGCGTCAATCATAATCTGATATTTCCCATCATAGCCAATAATATCTCTGACCGCAGTTAGTCGTTCAATGTCTGCATTAAGATCTGATCCTACTTTGAATTTGAAAACGTTGAACCCCTCTTCAATGTTCTTTTTCAAAGTTTCTCTCATTTTATCTCCTGAAAACGCAATCCAACCCGCTGATGTCGTATATGCTGGAACCGATTTATTATTTAGGGCCTCTTCAATTCTTTGAGCTTTAGTCGGCTCAAGCTCACGGAGCATTTCAATGGACTCCTCGGGAGTAATAACATCTGTAATATACCGGAAATCAATACATTGAACAATCTCTTCTGGTGACATTTCTGAGACTAATCTCCAAACAGGCATACCGCGTGTTTTAGCCCACAGATCCCAAATAGCATTTAAAACCCCAGCTAATGCCAGGTGAGTGATCCCCTTCTCAGGCCCCAACCACCGATACTGGGAGTCCGAAACAAGATACCTCCACGTACGTCCCATATCCGCAGTTAGCTGTTTTAATGTCTTGCCAACCACTCTATCACCGGATACTTTCATAGCAGCACAGATCAATTCGGCACCGCGGCCATTTGCAAATGCCTTGATGTTAAAATCATACTTAAAAGAACCTATACTTCAAAAAAGTACTTACTATTCCCTCTCCTACAAAATTCGGGTCAGACGTCTCTAATTGGATGAAAGGATGAGATCCATTAGTTCCGACGTGCATGGCGTCTGAACCAATACCATCTAGAGATGTAGGAAATCGTATATCGTAGACCTTGTAGCCTACTATTGTAATGTCAGATAAGTCTTTGGTCATATTGATGGTGCTATGCTTGTGAAACGAGACATTTTGTGAGGAATTTGACTGGCTTATATATGATATACCCTACTTGGGGCATTTTCCATACTTGGGTTACCCGGTGGTCATGGGAAAGTTTACCCGCTATCCCGCGATATCAGTATATAACGTACGTAGTACTAGATCTTGCCGATCACTGTGGGGTCTCTTATAAAGCTCGGGCCGCTTATCCCCGCCCCCACACATTTTCGTTTCACGGGGAAAGGCGGCCCATAAAATTTTGGTACATATAACCCTCAAGCTTGCTAATCAACTGATTGGGAAAAAGATATAACTTTGTGAACAGTGCCAATGTCGAAATATATGACGATCTGTATCTGAACAAAATTGTGGTACAAAGTTTTACTTAATAGGACGTGACCGCTAAGAATTCACAAGAAACAAGAAAACATTTTCTCGCAATGCCTAACAAAGTTTTTGTTACTGGAGCCACTGGTTTTATTGGTGCTCATGTTGTTGATGAGTTACTTTCACGGGGTATCAGAGTGAAATTTGCTACTAGGTCAGCTTCGAAAGCTGAGAAGTTTCTAGAGGCTAGAAAAGATAAAGCTGATCTACTGAGTTATTCGGTTATTAAAGATTTTAGTGACGGGGACTCCGATGATTTCAATTCAGCTATAGAAGGAAGTGACGGAGTTATTCATGTAGCGTCGCCATTTAGCTACGATGTCAAAGACGTGGAAAAGGAGCTGATTTTACCAGCTATCGCTGGAGTTAAAGCAATCTTGAAGGCATCCGCAACTCATCCGGAAGTTAAGCGCATTGTTTTGACTTCTTCATTTGCATCTATCATTGATATTGGACGAGGTCCGGGCCCTGGATTCACTTATACTGGCGAAGATTGGAACCCTATTACCTACGAAGAGTCTGTTAAGGCCAATCCAGTAGACGCTTATCGGGGGTCTAAAAAGTTTGCCGAGCTCGAGGCTTGGAATTTTGTGAAAAATAATGCTGGAAAAATCAATTTCGACCTTGTGACTCTTTGCCCACCAATGACTTTTGGCCCAGTCGCGCATCCTGTAGACAATGTATCTGAACTGAACGTTTCCAACGCATCAATATGGAGTCTCGTTGAAGGTGTTGATCCTCTTCCTGTGTCACGAGTTCCAGTTTGGATCGATGTTCGGGATTTGGCGAAGGCACACGTCGAAGCATTGCTTCGTCCTGAAGCTGGAGGTAGGCGATATGTGGCCTCATCTACAGAGTACTTTAGCTATCAATTAGCTGCAGATATCATTCGGGATTATTTCCCATGGGGTAAGGATCACGTAACTAAGGGCCATCCTGGTGAGCCCATCCCCCCAAGCTATGAGCTTGATGGCAAGACAATGTCAGAAGAGCTTGGGATTACATTTACTCCATTTAAGAAAACTGTTATTGATTCAGTAAGCCAGTTCGTCAAACTACCAGGCTCAAAGATCAATGACTCCTGAAATACATAGTTATGTAGTAATATGATTGCGCCTCTTATAATGTCATCCGTCCTTTCTTGAATCTGTGTTATATAACATATATATTGCTATGTAGTCGATATCTTTGAGATGTTACGAGCTAATTATGGTACTTGGTATGATAAAAGAATAATGAGTACGTCATTACCCTTTAAGCTGAACTTGGCAGGATTTGCGGGGATAGCGGGCCGTGCGGTACTATCCATTTACTGTTCATAATATGTTGTAAATTCCTTCGTATTGCTTATGAAAAATTTACAGCCCCGCAATCGTACTTTTTTATTTCTTATGAGCGCGCGTTGTTTGCAGATCGTCAATGCGGGGTCTCCACATGTCCTGGGCTCTTAACCATTTTTTTAGCCTTCTACTATCAGTATGCGATACCTGTACGATAGACCAGAAAAGATATATAAATTACAAGCATGCCGCTGTTATTGAAAGAATCTGAATAATTTGAACACAGCTCTACCTGACGAATTTCTTCATAATGCAACATCCTATCAGAAATCTGAGAGGATTTTGGCTTCTTTTCTGGACCACAGTGGGGTGCATGTCCACCCAAGGTCTTTTTGGCTTCGATTCAGGAGTTTACGGTGGAATTTCAGCCACAGACTCCTGGAAAGAGACTTTTCCTCAAGTATCCCGGTCCAATGTGGCTGGTATCACGTCTTCTTGTTTTTCCCTTGGTGCCTTTGTCGGCTGTCTTTTCACCATCTTTTATTTGGGAGATAAGCTTGGCCGACGATTTACTATCATGACGGGGATGTGCATCAATACTGTCGGTGTTTTACTTCAGGTGACGGCGTATTCCTTGCCACAAATGATCGTGGGTCGAATTATTAATGGCTTTGGTATTGGTATCACAAGCTCCACTGCTCCTTCATTCCAAGCGGAATGCTCTCCCATGAAATATCGAGGCCGACTCGTCGTACTAGGCTCACTCACCAACACTTTTGGTGTATGGATAGCTGGATGGGTTAACTTCGGTATTATATATGCCACGGGAGACGTTACATGGAGATTCCCTTTAGCATTACAATACATTTTTATTATCATTCCTTCATGTATACTCCCATTTGTTCCCGAGTCACCAAGATGGCTGTTCTTTAAAAACAGATATGAAGATGGACTCATTGCCTTGGCTAAGTACCATGGTGCCGAAACCACTTCTGAAATTGTCGTTAAAGAAAGTGACTCTATTGTTGAAGCGATTCGACTTGAGTCAGAAGCAAGTGAATCAATGCTTGATATTCTTTGCTGTCGAGATTCTGCCCAAAACTTACGACGAACTGTTTTGGCATGTGGCGGTATGGCAATGCAGCAGCTATCTGGTGTAAATGGACTTGGATACTATATGCCTACTCTATTGACTGATATAGGGCTGTCAGGTATCTCATCCCGAGGATTCACAGCAGGATACAATACAATGTATTTGATATCCGCATTTTGCTGTCTTTTAATTGTTGACCGAGCTGGTAGGCGACGAATGTTATTTGGTGGATCTTTAGGAATGACGGCAGCCTACCTTATTGCTGCATTCTCCATACTTGGTTCTCAAAAACATCAATCTAACAAGACTGAGCTGCAAAAGCTTACACTTTTCAGTTTCTTTTTATATTACTTCTGTTACGGTATGAGCTATGCAAAAGTACCTTGGGTCATTCTTTCAGAAATTCCTTCAGTAACACATCGTACCGGCGCAGCAGGTGCAGCGACAGCAACAAATTGGATTGGTTCTTTTATCGTAACTCAGTTTACACCTCCTGGAGTTAAGAACCTAAACATCTGGGGTTTCTATCTCTTGTTCGCCTTTTTTTGCATATCATTCCTTCCCATAAGTTATCTTTTTTATCCTGAGACTATGAACCGGACATTGGAGGATGTTGATGAAATCTTTTTGGAGTCCAAATCAATATTTGTGTTCAGAAATCGCAACTGTACTCAGAGATCTCGTCCACAAGCGTATATTGATCGAGAAAATGAGAGAATTGAGGCTATGAGAGCAAACCGCGAAAACCCCGAAAAGACAGGGATTGTTGAGCATTTTGAGCATGCATAGAAATAAAATAATATATAAATTGAAACCGGTTTCTAGTTTTTATATACCAAGAAAAATTTTAATAACAAAATCATTGTAATTCATTTATTTAAAACTCTACAAAGCATTCGGGAAGCTTCCGGGGCTAGGTCCAAAATAGCCGACTTCAGGTGGAGAGTCTAATGGTATACCATTGTAATCCGCACCTGTTGCATCAGGGCCACCAGTATAAACCCAGTTACCCCACCAATTAACAGATACAATATGCTTGTAACTAGTTGCGAAGAAAAGAATTACCGCACCAAATCCAACACCAGTTCCCAAAGCAGCATATAGAATATAGTTATACTTCTGCCACCATCTTAGATATCTTCTTCTAATGTACCAGTTGAATAGTGCTCCAATATAGAAGTTACCAGTCACATAAAGGAAGTTGTTAGGAGCCCAGTTATAGAATCCACTAAGAATAATGAGAATATTCCATCTTCTGAGCTGTTTCTTGAAAATTTTCTCGATAGCCCAGATAGGGAAGGGAAGGAATGCACCAATAAGGAAACAATATTTCAAAGCTGGGTAAAGTCCTCCACTTTCAAAGTAAGCCTTAGGTCCAATAGTACCCCAGAGAATAGTAGAAGCAAAATCACTGAAAGCACTCTCACAAGTGAACTTCTGTGCTTGGTGAGGATCACAATAACCATCAATACCGGTAAATTCCCATCTTAAAAGAGCAATGGATGTAAGAGTAGTAATAAGGGTAGATGAAAATTGAGCTCTAAACAAAGCTCTGGAAGGCATCTTGGCATAATGAGTTTGTTTTTGGTTAGTAATATAGTTCTGTGCTTGTTCCCAGAAATTACCAGTAATGAACTCGGTGATAAGCATTGCATTGGCATTGTGAGGTTTCATATAACCCATTAAAATCTTTATGAAAAAGCTTACTGTGAAGTAAGTATCGGTCTGAGCATAAAGAAGACCCATAGGCATAATAAAAACAATATTGATTAAAGTAGCGAAAAAGATGGTCCATACAGGAGTTTCAGTCTCCTTGTAGACTTCAACCATCACAATAAACAAAACTAATGAAATAATAATGGTAACAACAAACCACCAAGCAGGAACTTCTGGATGAATCTTCATAGCCCTAGTAAAGGGATCATTGTATCTACTTCTTGCTCTTTCCTCACTTCTCATTGAAATCCACATGGACTTACATCCCTCAATGACTTGATCTCTATAATACAGAATAGTATAAACAATTGCAGCAACGTAAAAAGCAAATTGGCCACCAAAGCTTACCAAAGCACCGGCTGAAAGAAAAGCTGGGGAATAAGCCTGATATTTTGAATTATCAAACTTACCACCATCATCAAGAATCTGGCTAACATCATATGAAGCTCCAGTGTTATCATAAACACCGGTACCATTAATGGGTAAGTAGTTAGTGTAAGATGTTCTTGAGAAATAAATGGCACAAATAACAATAAATCCTAAAATTTGACCACCAAAGGCTGCATATGTAGTATAGAAAGGAGATACCATACCACTACCACCGATATTGTTCCAGTCAAAAGTACTAATTGGGTTAAATCCTAGCCCACTGATGACACCAGTAACTGCAGCCAACTTAATATTATTGGGAGCAATCCAGGTAGTCCAACTAAAATAAGAGAGAGACTGGAACAAAAATTCGGGAATCCACCACCATGCAAAACTTATAAGCAAGAAAAGGAGAAAAAACACATATCTAGTCATTGTCCATCCATGTACTGTTTCCTTTTTCTCATGCTTAACCAATGCTCGGTTCATGGCAAGAAATGGTAAGATACCGTACCACATACATTTAACTGGGTAAACCAAAACACTTCGGAGAAGACCAGCAAATCCATAACCTAAAAACTGTCCAGTCAAAGTAATCAGCACCATATAACCGAAATTACTAGCCCATGGGAGGTTATACATAGTTTTCGCCCGCTGCTGGGTAATGACAGTAACTGAGTTAGGAGCACCATCGACAGCACTCATCATTTGAGTAGCCAGCATTTGCTCCTTGAAGGTCCAAGGACCAGGGTTCAAGGCAACTTTAATACCAAAAATATGGAAAGTATAATCTGGTAGAATATAGTGCATCAATTGCCCAGCAGGATAAATAAGCAATTGTAATGCTAAAAAGGGTAAAGAAATTGAAGGAAATCTATTTGTGAAAAAGGTACCAACAAGACAACCGGCGTTGGCAAAAACCATACCAACGATGTACATTCTTAATGTTTCACAGGGTTCTTCCGGATCATCAAGCATAGAGGTAGAAGCTCGTACTTCAGCATAAGGAGACCAGTCTGCAAAAATACAAGTTTCAAATTTGACCTCAAATTCATAATCCTCAACAGATAACTCTGGCCATGCTTGATGACCCTCTGTGAGTCTTTTCATTCTCATAAGAACATCATAATCAATGTTGATATCGTCCTTATGATACTCATATGCATCTTTAAGAACACCAAGGGCTTCCTCAAAGGTTCGAGTGCCCAGCTTGTGAACAATGAAGTCGAGTTCTTCTGTTGTCAGATCATAACCGAGATGACTGGTGGCAGCTTCAACTCTCTGAATAGCGTCAGGATCTGAAGCGATATCAGTAGTCTCGACGACACTAACTTTCTTCTCGTCTTCCAAGTCAGACATGACGAGCAGATAATGATTAGAAGAGGATGTTTTTTACTAGAGAATATCAAAGCTTTTGAGACGTTCTAGCTCATATATATATACATATATTCTCTGATAGCGCTTGGCAATAAGCTGCAATCGTGGCGATAGGGGTTATCAAAAAGCAGTAGAAAGCAGTGCCGTTCCCTTTTCTAATGCCCTAGATAGCTACTACCGCAGCTATTACCAGCCAAAAAAGACGAGAAAGTGGAATATTGTGTGGAGGGTATACAAAAGATCAGCAGTATTTTCCTATCGGCCAGTAAACGGCATCAAAATTGGTCTTCTCATCACGATGCCGCCCTTTCCACGGTAAGGGGGGAAGATGCGACTGATCCTCTAGCTGGCGCGAGTGCTAAGACCAATTAGAAGTGCGGCTAACATGATTGAGGCACATAGAATTCTTATGCATCAAATGTAGCTGCGCGCATGAAAGTGCTGATAAGCACTTTGCAACTATCCAAGTAACGTTATCTTCTTCCAGTCCCCAGCAGTTGGTACATACAGCATAAAGTAACGAGAGGGTATTAGACCGGGCTATATTGGAAGAAAACCGGGTATTTGCCAACTACTTCAGCTTGTCAATCGGGTATCCTTTTCGAAGGCCGGTACAAGGTGTCCATCTGCACGGCATCAGAATTGTGCAATAAACTGGTGATATCTATAGATGGGAATGCGCCATATTGGGTTGCAGTATAGTCCTTATCAGTGATCGATATAGATCTATATTAGGCCTTGATCGGGTGCATCGAGCTTGCTCTATAGACCAAGATAAGCTAGCTATAGCTAGTTAGTACTATCGATCGATATGAGGATCGCCGGTAGATCTGCATATATCGCTACCGTGAAACGTCGGTACACAAGCCTGGTATAAAGTGATAAAGTAGTTTGACCCGAAAATCCGAGCCTGGGCCGAGCACCGTGATAACGCTATCCTGATCCGGCTATGGGTTCGGGGGATATCTACAGTCCTTGGCTCATATCTTTCCCATGAACTGGTCGTTGATCCCACGGCACGAGGAAAATCAAGGTACAAATGATCTTCCGAGGCCCTTAATTTTTGATAATTGGCCGACGCGTCAGCAGTATCAGGCTGATTCCAGCATATTGCCCCGTGCACATATATGCATGGACCTATAGTTTTTTCCTGAAATAAAGCCACATTATCTGAGTCTCCCTGAGTGCTCCTGCTGACATCAATGAATTTGTGAGAACTCCTCGGAAACACAAAATAGCAACAAAATTACCCAACTATATCCTAGTAAGTGTAGTTCAATTCAATAGATTCAAGAAATTTAGTAAAACTCATTATTATTATCGATATTAGCGTGCGTGGCTTCGTTTTGTCGAAAGATCTCTTTTCACTGATCGGCGATAGCTAGACGCTTTGAAGATACCTCAAACATGTCGACATGACGAACGGCAGATCATTCATTCAATGGATCCACTCGGTTGCCTAGCTAATAGAACATTTAGATCAACCTAATTAGTCTTTGATGCTATTACGTATGATCACACCGATGTCCCCTGGATTTCCTGCTTAGAGTAGCTGCCTTGAAATGGTACTTATATCGCTCAGTTTCCCCCCGGATTAACAATATATCTAGCAGATGTCGCAAGCCCAAAATACATGATCATGGCAGAATCAAAATAAGATCCTCGAAATTCGTAAAAATTGCGTTATATCCATGATTATTGAGTAAAAAACAAATTTAGAACAAGTTCATCCTGGCCGCTTATTCGCTACTAAAAAGTCACTATTGGATCCACAATCGGTCGGTAGTTGTCCTATGCGCAGACCCGGGTAATAAATCTAGTGATATAAGCTCAAGGTAATTCTTAAATTGAAAGGATGCAATACAGTCTCAATTCCTGTGAATCACTCTATCCATATATTATCATATTAGAAACTGTATCAATCTCATGAGACGGCGTTCCAGCTCAGGTGAGTTCGACTGTGTAATATATACCCTCCAGCATATAACTTGGTGACAGATGTCGCTGGAACACTAGTAAGAGCCTTTGTACAAAATCAATGAGGTATTTTAATGATGGGAAATTAGGCTCAAAGCCGTTTATAGCTTCCATTAGTTCTCGCTTGGACGTGGTAACAAAATATCACATAGCAAAGGGGCAACTACCAGTGTTTTCAAAAAGCCTTTTTACATTATATTAAGAAGAGCAAATACGTGAAACTCATGGGGGCAAGCCCAATTGTATTTATTATGTGTTAACTGAGAAAATCATGTATGAAGCCGTGAGTCACCAGTTGCAATTTATTGTGATGCCTCCAGCTGGTGCCGTGATCACATGAGTCAGCCATGGTAGTACTACCTGCACCATAATATTATGGTTGTGGGCGTCCAACTTTGCATAGTTTGGCCTTTCGGTCGCAGTGGGGCTGCAGTCTCAATTTACTAATTAGGGAAGTTTAAATCTCGACGTGCATGTTCCACTAAAATTTATAACTGGTAGAATTCTAGAATGACACCGGCGCTGGACTTAAGTCTCATATAGTGAGCGCATTATAATATTGCTACAGGTAGGCTGAGGTAGCTGCTGTAGCTACCATTTGCGGTTATATATAGCCAGATTCGGTGTGGCACATGAACCTTCAAGTTCGAAGTTCACGCAGTTCCCTATTATAATACGTTTGTTACGGGATCGCACGTGCATCCTATACGTATAGATGTTATGTACATGTCTAAAGCCGTGGATATTTTCAATAACGATATTCTACTACCCGTAGGCACAAGGCAATGCTCGGTCACTTAATTGGTATGCTCGTTTTTCAAAATTCTTTATCCCGATTAGGAAGAGCTTGTGCTGACATACGTACGCTTATCTATACTTCACTGTCGAAAAGTACGTCGAAAAGTACGTCGAAAAGTACGTCGAAAAGTACGTCGAAAAGTACGTCGAAAAGTACGTCGAAAAGTACGTCGAAAAGTACGTCGAAAAGCTCGTCGAAAGTACGTATGACAGCACAAGATCTTCCTAATCGGGATAAAGAATTTGAAAAGCGTGCATACCAATTGGCCGAGCTTTGCCTTTAATTTTGCCCTCGGGTAATTACATATAATGCAATTCGTTTCAGACGAGCGGAGTTGACTGATCGGGTCCTAGAACTGTTATGACCACATTATGATTTGTAGCCATAAGCATTTGAGGAATTAGATCATATTCCATTCAGAGCTTGTTAGCCATAAAGGCGGCTAAATGAGGTTTAACAACTAAAATTAGTTCAATTGGTCGAAAATAATAATATTAGAGTAGTTAAAGAAAGTCATGAACTAGCTTATAAAACTATGGGCCAAAGGTCTCTCCTGCTGCTAGAGTTTTTAAAGGACAGCCTGTCCCATCACATCCGGCATACGACACAGTATTGCCCCACCAATTGACGCTTACCACATGATAACCTGTCGCAAAGAATATGATCACTGCTGACAATGAAGCTCCAGTTGTCAGTGCAATACTTAAAACGTAATTGTATTTGAGCCACCAACCCCTCCATTTCTGTCGGATATGCTGGTTGAAAATGAATCCTAATACAGCATTTGTCCATATATATGCCCAGTTCCATGGAGCAAAAAATAACATTCCACTAATGAATACAGGCATGTTAATTTTGGCAACGAAACTCTTGGGCCATTTCTTTGAAACACCATAAGGGATCAAAGGTGCCAAAGCTCCAGCCAAGAAGAAATATAGAATCTTGTGATACTCTGCACCACTACCAAATAAACGTCGTGGTCCTACTAATCCCCAAAGAACTGAAGCGGAAAAGAATGTTTGCATGTAAGGACATGTTAATAATGACGGTTGATCAGCTTCACAAAATCCCTTAATGTGTGATAATTGGAAAGCCGCAACTCCCAAAGAAACCAATGCAGAAAGTACACAGGCTACTACTTGGACGCCAAACATTGTTCTTGGTGGGATCTTTGCATAATGACCCAGTTTCAAGTCCTGAGTGAAACTGAGGGCCTGATCTAGAGATATCCAACCATATATTTTCCAAATCATATTTGCATATGGCTGACCTTCAAGTGCAAATCCTGGTATGACCTGAGCAATTACTACCAACTCAAGAAGAACATTACTGGTTCCTCGAATAATCCCTAAGGGGATGTAGAAAATAATTGAAATGATCAAACACAAAAATATCCCCCAGACTGGCATTCCTGTATGCCAGTGTTCATTACATGCTATACCAAAAATCAATGCAACCACTAATACTGCAAGATACCACCAAACAGGTGTTTCCTTATATTTTCTCATCTCTCTGTTATGAACGTCTTCATCTTCTTCTCTTAACTCGCCCTTGGCCCGTTTGTACCAATTTTTGAACCCTCGCGAAACATTCCCACTATAGAAAAGGATACAATGTACAATTGCGGCAGTATAAGCTGCGAAATACGCACCATACAAGAGTATATATCCTGCTGAGAAGTAAACAGGAGAATAGGCTTCATATGCTTCAACATCCAAACGATGATCAGATCCAAGAACTCTTGTGACGTTATAACTCAATCCCTGGTTATCATAGGAAGTTGCACTATTGATAGGAAGATATGCGGAGAACCACATATTTTTAAACCAACATATAGCAATAATCACTAGCATGACAGTTGCTCCTGCAATCATATGTAAGGTTGACCAAAAGGGAGTGATAAGAGGTGCAAGGCCAGCAGAATTACAAAACGTCCAATCGAATGTCGGCAAGATATTGAGACCAAGACCAGTAACAGTCCCAGTAATTGCTGCTAACTTAACATTATTTGGAGCTATCCAAGTCATCCAATTGAAATAAGTCAAAAATTTAGCAAGGTAACTACTAAACCAGAGATAACAAAACGACAGTCCAAATAATATTGTAAAAAACTTGAACCTCGAAATTTTCCACCCATTTGCAGAGTTATTTTCGTTCTCATGTAAAGTTTGCACCATTGCGATTGATGCAAGATTGGTGGGCCAAGTTATCTCGGCTGGATAAACCAGGAATTCTCTACCCAATCCTGCAATCCCATACCCAAGCAACTGAGTAGATAAAACTAAGAGAACTTCGAACCACCCATTATCCATGGATTTATCGTTATAAAATGGCTTGGCTTGTTGTGTTACGAAGAACTCAACGAGTGTGGCACCGGGGAAGGATACATTGGACATAACAGTGATAACATAGTGTTCTTTCTTATTGAAAGGACCGGGGTTTAAGGGAATTCCAAAAATTGTCCATTTAGGAACGACTCTTTCGAGGAACTTTCCTAAGGGATAAGCAAGAAACTGGCCAACAAATGGCGATACGTAGATACCAGGGTTTCTTGATTCAAAAAACACGTTAACCCCACTCCCTACAATACAAAAGATAAGGCCAATAAACCAGGCCCTAATGGTATTAACAGGTAAATTTGGGTCATCTTCGAGTGAAACAATAGCTGCTTCATCTTCAGCGACAGTTGTATAGAGAACGTGACCCTTTTCAAAGTCTTCGTACTCACCGTCCTGAATAGGATCGGTTTTCTCCGCATTGACGGGGTCGGTAACAATTTCGTTATCTATGTCAACACCCTTCATTTTGCTTTGAGTCTTCTTTGCCTGGCAAAGGTCAGGGAAACCTGGATACTTTATAATATTGAAGAATCTTGTGTTATCAGGTGGAATAATCGACGGCGGGTGCCTTATCGGGGTCCCTGTAATATGCGCATATATATGGGTCAACCACTTTCGATACTCGGGTTTCGTATCAATTAGCGAATCACTATTAATAATACTAAATAGATAAGGAAGCGCTGAAAGCCGCCAAAATTTTATTATTTCAAGATTTTAGTATAAGATATATCGAGAAATTAGCTATCTATTCCAAAGGTAGCGCTTGCGAAAGAACTGACGGGTGTAGATATTCTGGGGTTTTGGCCAGAATAACCACAGGTCTGTAGCCGCAGACCCGTAGCCGCGCTCGTTATCATATACATACTAATGCGATAATATCTAGATACAGCTAGCGCTATCAGCCAGGGACACCTAAGATAGCAATGCATGCTGGCAGTTAGCCTAGTGATGATGAGTACTACTACGTAACGGAAAAATATCATAGTCTAGGTGTAAGTTATAGTACATATATGCGAAGAGTCAGTCACACCTCTGTCTTGTGATAATATATGCCTCATAACTATACGTACTTACGTATTTGCATTGGACTGCCATTTGCCTCTAGTTGTTTAATATTACATTTGTCTTGGGAAGCTCCTTGGAAAATAAAGATCAGATCGATTTCAGAGATAAGAAAATTTGCTAGCTGGTTATCAGCTGATAAGAGTGTAGCCGCGCTAGCGCTGTAGCCGCAAAACGTCTATAGTGGTTCAATTCCTTATCTATAGCCTATTGTCTTAATTGTGATACAACTTCGAGACGTTAGATATCTGGGCCCTGCATCATCTGAGGTTTTTTTTCGATAAACGTCTTTTATCGCAATGATACACATGGCACACCGAATATATCCGTTGTAAGCGTATTTCAAGGAAGCCGCGCCAGCGAATACGGTTATTACGGTATATACTTAAACCAGAAACACAACTCGGCAAATCTGACTGAGAATAGAAGTAATTCATTTGGGCAGACTCTATATATTTGCCATAGCCTAACATGAACATTTCCAACAGACTGTGCCGAAGAGGGGTAATTTCGTATAAGTTATTTCGTATAGTTAACTGCAATATGTCATATGAACATCGTGTTACTTCTCCAGATTACCGAATTTGATTTGCTGGAGATTAGCATGACACCGCTACTGTACGGCGCTACGCGCCTATCGATCTGTTATTATATTCAGATCATCAAATATGGTTATACGTGCGCGTATACGTACGTACAGTACGTATACTGATATTATCCGCGCATGGGAGCCACGCATGTTATAACTAAGCGCTAAGCGCGCTGGTGCCGAAGCCCGGGTAAATTATAACCACCCCGAGTTCAGAGGAACCCCGAGGGTAGTTATAACATATGTGCGTACTTATAGCCAGCTTGGACATAAAAGGATCGATACTGCCTTGAACTGGCACGTTAAACAGCTCTGCTTGTTATCTAGGAAATCAAATATGACGTTGACGCGCCCGATTGCCAGAAGGTCTAGTTTCTCTGAAAAAAAACATTCAGTTATTATCCGAGATCCTTACAGATGGATGGAAGATAGCGATAGTCATGAGACAAAACAATATATAGATGGTCAGAATGCTTATACTGACAAAATCATTGAAAAGCAAAATGTGGAAAGAATTGCTGAAAAGGTATCTAAGTTATACCCTGATCATTCTTATTCACTTCCTAGGCAATATGGAGAATTTTGGTGGTGGAGAAAGAAAGATGTTGATCTCAAGACATATAAGGAAACTGTCACATTTGTGAAATCAAAAAGTTACAATGACAAGTCTCCAGAGGTTTTGATTGATGTTGCTGATTTTGGTCCTGGTAGTAGTGTTGATTTTTGGGAGTGTGATCCCTCAGGAAGATATTGGGTTGGCGGGGTACAAACAAATGGTTCTGATTGGGTTTCAGTTAGAATTTTTGATTCCAACACAAAACAATTTTTACCGGAAACCTTGGAAGATGTGAAATTTACATTTATCTATTCATTTTCTAAAGATGGTGCCGGGTTCTTCTACCATAGATTGCCAGGTAGTGATCATAATACCGACGGACCTTATGGTTCCCAGATGACATATTATCATCGTCTCAACACTCCACAATCTGAAGACGTTCTAACTTGGAAAGAAGAGAGTGATGTATTACGTATCCCTGCTTCTGAGCATATCACTGATGATGGAAAATATATTATTCATCCTGTTTTAGCTGGTACTGCTCCTGAGGAATGTGTATTGTATTCTGAAGTTGAGACTATCGTCAAGGGGATTAGAAAGCCACATATTATGGATGATTCCTTTAAGTTTTATTATGAATACTTGTGTACTTTCAATGGGAAATGGTACTTTTTCTCCAACAGAAATGCTGACAAGTTCAATATTGTAAGTTGGAGTGAAAAAGATGGGTTTGAAACTGCAGTCCCTGAAAGATCAGATCCATTAAAAGCTGCTACTGTTGTTGGATCCAAACTGTTATTAGTCTACATGCATGATGCATCTGATCATCTTGAGCTATGGGATCCTAAAGATAATAGTTATACTAAACTTGAAACGAGAAGCAAGTATTCTTCGGTGTTCTTGATTAGAGGTACTCCTGAAAGCGATTTTGCCTTTGCTGAAATTGAAAGTTATGACCGACCGTTGCAAGTATACAAGATTGATTCTCAAACAGCAAAAATTACTTCCCTAGAGGATGATACTGATGATGCTCCTGCTGATGACTTTGTATGTGAGAGACATAAATATAAAAGCACTGATGGAACTGAAGTTGGGTTATTTGTATCATACTTCAAGTCTGCAGTTACAAAACACTCCCCACCTCCAGTATTTTTGTATGCCTATGGAGGGTTTGCAGAACCTAATCAACCCCACTACCAACCCCTTTGGGCAGCATTTATGAAATACTATGGTGGAAAGCTTTGTGTTGCTAATATTCGCGGAGGTGGTGAAAATGGGCTTGCCTGGTGGAAAGCTGCTCAAGGTGTCAAAAGACAGGTGGCCTTTGATGATTTCAAGTCAGCAGCACGTTATATTGTTGATTCAGGTATAACCACTGTGGATAGAATCGTTGCCAATGGAATGAGCAATGGGGGCCTTCTTACTGGTGCTTGTACAGTACAAGATCCTCAATTGTTCGGATGTGTGATAACCGATGTCGGTGTACATGATTTGGCAAGATTTGATCAATTCACTTTTGGTGCTCTTTGGAAAAGTGAGTATGGTGATCCTTCTGACGAAAAGGTTTTCCTCAAGTTACTTGAGCTATCTCCTTATAACAATGTCAAAACGCAAACTTATCCGCCTTTATTGATTACAACTGCAGATCATGATGATAGAGTGGTTCCTGGACATTCGCTCAAATTTGCAGCAGAATTACTACATAAAAATCCAACGAATCCCAACCCTATTCTTCTTCGAGTTTTCAAGGGAACGGGACATTTATTGGGAAAATCGGCTAACACTGTGATATATGAATCTAGTGAGAAGTTGGAATTCATTGGAAAGGCATTGAACATTAGTATGTAAAAAAAAGGCTTATTCAGAATATATTCGTTATCATTTTATATATTGGATTTCTCAGACTAGCAAAAGAGATACTCCTAAATCTTCCATTGCATCAACCCAATGTACATACGATGTACCCTTCTTCTCTCGTAAGGCCCAGGTATGTAAAATGATCTTTCGAGTGTGAGAAAAGTTTCCGAAAGACATCTGTACAGGATCATCACCGAAAAGATCCAGAAAATCTTGCTGTGTTTCTGGGCCAGACATAGAGCCCATAACACAAATCGGGAATACTAGACCTCTGTAATATTGACTGGGGATTTTGTTAAAAAGTGGCAACCCCTTCTTCACTGCTGCAGCAATTTCAGGAACTTCGGGTGAATATCCCGATATTGTCCCATATAAACAAATTAGAATTGCTAGTGCAAATATTTTGGTAGTATTTGAGGTCAAATCATCTTCAGTTTCCTTTTCAATTGCATCAAGCAAGAAATTTTCTATTCGTTTTGATCTTTTCACAAGATCAAAAACCGAAAGAGCCGAATTCTTTTCTTGCTCAACTCGCCATGTATAGAGCTGTACGACATAGTTTAGCTGTACTAGTACTTCAATCCTACAGCCCATCAATTGGTCCAATGGAATCATTCCACCGCCAGGTATATTAATCAGCTTCTCCAAAAAGGGTGAAGAATCACATGGAACATATAAAGTAGCACAAGCAAGTATATCCAGCCATATAGTACATCCAATTAGAAATCGTTCTGCATCGGTGCTTGGCGCAACTGTACCCTTTTCAGTAATAAGCGAAACCAAAGTTATTCCTGCTGTTCTATGATACTGCCAGTTTTCACAACCGCCTTGGAATAATTCAAATGAAGCAAGCATCGTAACAGCAGCTAAACTCTTAACATGCGACTCTTTGCTACCATTTTGTTCCGTACTAATTGAATTTCTTAGTTCCTGCAAAGCTAACTGTCTGTATAACTGCAACTCGTCGGTGATTCCAGAAACTAGTCTATGTTTATTTTCCGGGATAATAGGAATACTATTAGTAGTATGAGCTCTATGCATGGCTGCAATTGCAAGCACAGAGTGATAAATAACTTTTGATTCGGCTAACAAAGGAAGTATCCAAGTGTTAAGGCCCTTATAATATTGCCATTGAATAGGGAATACCTTCTCCAGATAATATAAAAGAAGCTTTACTTCATGGTGATGATCTTGAGTATCTAACTGAAAAGATCCACCAGGACCATAAACTGGGATAGTTACAGCCTGTCTAAACGGCTGTGCGGGTTGGCCTCTTATGGCTTCAGTGTTTATGGCAGTGCCGCCATAATTCGTACCAGAAATAGGACTCGGACTCTCTGACACTGTAGTATTTATTGTACTATTGCTATCTTCGACTATCGGTGGATTGTTCTTCTTTCGTTTAGGATTTGACGTTCTGTGTAGCCAGATTGGTTTTTCCCCATACCCATGACATTGAATGTTCGTCGAAATACAACGAGCACAAGGAGGACCCGTTTCGTCACACTTCTTCTTCCTCAGCTTACAGGTCCAACAACCATTTTTACTCCTACGGGGCAGTTTCTTGGTTTCGTTCAACCCCACTTGTCCATTCACCGATATATCAGTGCCTTCCACGGTATTATTTTGAGTTTGATGGCCGCTCTGGTCTACTGGGACAGTTGTAGGTGGCATTGGGTCTGGATAAAGAGATATCAGATCTGGGTAGCCGCCAACGCGGCTAAGGGCCCCTATTTAAATCTTAAATCTCCATGGAACAAACCTTAAGCTTAGTTATAACCCGGCACCGTCATCGGAGCATAGAATACCAACTGTTATCTATAGCCGATTGATGGCACCCGCCGTATTATAAATTTGTTAATGATGGTGCCTATATGAGTATACGCGCGCAATAGGAAAAATTTTCATACTCAAAATTGCTAATCAGATTGTAGATCTCCGAATCACTGATATAAGTCCATACACATAACATAGCAGGTGGCCTAAAATGGGCTTGTGATCTCGCTAGCGCTTATATTAATTAAGCGGCGCTTATTATACAAAGATTAAAAGATAAGCTTGGCGGCTACACGCGCTATGAGACTGCGGCTACTGTACATGTAGTTATCATGATGCTATAATATATCTAAGCGTTATACTCGGGTGCCATTCCAGGTAATACACGCTACGCAATGAGGGTTTCTTTGCAGCTAATGTTCAAGGGGACTACAAGCCGGGCTAAGAAGAAATGGGGTGTGTATATATAAGTAGTCCTTCTTGACCCTTGGGGACATCTATTTTTAATATCCCATCAATATCATCACAAAATGGCAAGCACTAGCACCATTACAACTACTGAAAGTGCCGCTGGTAACATTACCAGCTTTACCAGCACGCAAAATGGAGAGCTAATTACCAAGTCTGCCACCGAGCTTGTTAAGTTACTTGCCTCTGGAGAAGTTTCGTCCGTTGAGTTGGTGACTGCATTCTTGAGTCAAGCTGAGAAGGCACATGCCAAAACTAACTGTGTGACTGAATTCTTTAAAGATGATGCGTTGGAGAGGGCCAAACAATTGGACGACTATCTTGCTGAGCACAAGTCTACTGTTGGACCCCTCCATGGACTCCCTATTAGTGTCAAGGAGCATGTTAAAATGAAGGGCACCATTTCATCATGTGGTTATGCATTATGGTATGGGAAAAGAGATGAAGACGATGCCCTTATCGTCAAGCAGTTAAAAGATGCGGGGGCAATTGTTATTTGCAAGACTACCAATCCCCAGACTTTATTGGCATTAGAGACCGATTCTAACGTATATGGTAGAACTTTGAATGCTCATAACAGTAACTTGACCTCTGGTGGTAGCAGTGGAGGAGAAGGTGCACTTTTGGCCCTGAATGGTTCTACCCTTGGTGTTGGTACCGATATGGGTGGAAGTATTAGAGCGCCTTCTGCATTCAACGGATGCTATGGGTTGAAAGCATCCGTCGGTAGATTACCTCATTCAGGTCTATCGGGTAATCACGATGGTATGGAAAATATCGTTGGTGTTTGTGGTCCACTTGCTAGATATCCTGAAGATTTGGATCTTTTTTGCAAGGTATCTTTATTGAATGAACCTTGGTTCATTGAACAAGCTATTTTACCCATTCCTTGGAAGGAAGATGTTGTAATTCCTGAAAAACTTTGTATTGCAATTATTCGAGATGACGGTTTGGTAAGACCTAATAGACCAATCCTTCGAGGGCTTGATATTGTTGAAAAGGCATTAAAGGATGCTGGCCATGATGTTATTTACTGGGATATGCTCGACTCTAGACAAGTATATTCCGAATTCTTAACCAAGCTTCTTCAGGATGGTGGGAAAGAATTGACAGACTTGATGCATCCTAGCATTGATCCAGCTGTACCTATCATCCAGTGGATGGTTGATAGCTTCTGTGGCCGTAATGTTACTGTCAAGGAATCATGGGAATTGAATGCTTCTCGAAATGCGTTCCAGAAGAGATTTAACGACCGTTGGAATAGCACCATCTCAAAGGTCACTGGCCGGGTCCCTGACGCTATCATCTGTCCTGTGCATCCAAGTCCTGCTCCACCTCATGATACTACTCACCACTGGAACTATACTGGTTATTGGAACCAAGTAGATGCTGCTACAGCTGTATTCCCAGTGACCAGGGTTGACCAGAAGCTTGATGCCGAGCCTGTCAAGATTGACCGCTATAGAAGCGCAATTGAACGTGAATATCATGAGAATTATTCTCCAAAGACTTATGAGAATGCTCCTATTGCAGTTCAACTGGTCGGTAGACGGTTACAAGAGGAGTTTGTTTTGGGAGTAATGAAGAAAATTATTGGATTACTTCCAGAGCCCTATGACAACTCTTGTTCTGTATAATTACAAGCACAAGCTGTGTCTAAATTCAGTTAGCGTAAACTAGCCTTCGAACTTATATATCATAGATAATAAATTATATGTTTCTCTTTAGTAGAAGCGGTATATATGTACAACCTGTAAGCTGACCAATCTATAGGTCTATTTTAAAAGTACCAGGACTTAATATTGGCAGTTTCTTTAGCCTGTGGTTAAAGTTTTTACTACTCAGCAAAGAAGGCATCGACATGAACTCCTGCTACGCGTGATATACTCGAGCTCGGGAAAGTGCTGCTGGTCCTGATTGGGTAATGAACATGAATGATCTTTGTCCAAACAATCAACAAGCAGCCCACTTACGTGAGAAACTTCCAAGATGCAATTGCAAAGCCTTAAGGTGGCTATCCCTAGCTAACAAAAGATCAGATATCTTCTTCGGTATACCCTTACTCTACGTCGCGAAAATTCGGTGGAAGAAAACTGAAAATTTGTGAGGACGCATTTGATTGGACGATGACGCGCTGAATATCTCATATGCATAACTTGCAAATTTACGGTAGATCGGCATTGCTTATGATTATACTCGCGCTAGGTGTAATCAGGCACCAATATAGAAATATGCTGGTCCTAGCTAGTCGTGATCGGTACAATTACTTTTTCCAGATCGATCTTGCGCTCGTGCATGCAACAACGCGTAAACTCTCCTTGCAATTTTAAGGGGGATCTCTGCTAGTAGCAAATAATCTAGCGGAGAAGCTAGACACTAATTTAATATAGGCTGTGTTATATATTCCCGACGTCAAACCTAAAAAACATTTTTCAGAAACACGCAGCCGGGCCCTTTAATAATAGAAACACAAATCTTCGGCACGTTCACCTGTATTTTATGTGACTGGATCCATGGAAATTTGATCAACCTCCAGTTCTAGAATTAGCTGAAAAAATCACCGGATTGGATGTTTTTTGGAGATCTAGCATATCATGGCATCTTTGTATAATAATCGTTGGAAGGCGAAAAGTTCTGACACACAAGCTATAGACGAGAAAAATTATAACATCCCTCTATCTAATAAAGATGGCCAAGCATCAACACAGCGTGCCCCGGCCAAATATCGACCTGATATTGATGGGTTGAGAGCAGTTGCCGTTATCATGGTATTGCTGTTTCACGTTAATGCAAAATTATTGAATGCTGGATTTATTGGCGTTGATATCTTTTTTGTGATCAGTGGGTATCTAATTGGAATGACTATAACAAAAGAGCTTGATGAAGACAGGTTCTCATTTTCAAAATATTATACAAGACGGCTTTGGAGATTACAGCCTTTATATCTATCTATGGTATTGGTATCTATACTATATACCACGTTTACATATCTTCCAGCCGATTTTTTAAATTTCACCAATAGTTTGGCCTGGTCGGCTGCTTTGTCTGCCAACTTATTTTTCTCAGGACTCACAACTGGGTATTTTGCTGATGATACTAGTATTATGCCTCTTCTTCATACTTGGTCATTATCGGTAGAATGGCAGTGGTACTTGATTTTTCCTTTGATTCTTCACACTATCTGGAGATTCAGAGGGAAAGGTACTATTGATATCTTGATTCCTCTTACAGCGGTTGCTACATTTATATCACTCTTCGTTTTACCAGGTGAAGGAGTTAAACGATACTATAGCTTCCCAGCTAGAATTTTTGAAATGCTCATTGGATCTTCTATTATTGCTTTGCCCAAATCATTGTTTAATAGACTTACTCCTAAATCGAGATCAATTATAGGATTTTCATGTCTTGGTGGGTTCATATTTTTTGCATTCCAAGATATTTCATTTAAATATCCCAATTTCTATACTCTAATTGTTTGCCTCATGGCAGCATTGGTGATCATTGTTGGAACACCCGGTGATAGTTCAGTATCGAATTCAAAGAGCTTAAATCCTCAATCTTCAGCATTTGTTAGAGCACTTTCTACCAATTGGGTAGTTTATATTGGTAAGATTTCTTACTCTTTATATCTTTTCCATTGGCCTATTCTTTGCTATTCTAAGAATCTGGATTTATTAGGAGTTTCACCCATTGATATTGTCATTTTCTTTGCCTTGTCTATTGGTGTGGCGACTATTTCTTATAAGACTATTGAACAGCCTTTCATTCGGTTTAATAAGACCCCTTTTTTCAATAGTGTGATCATTCTTTTGGTTATACCCGTTTTATTATCTCAAGTTTTGAACTTGAACAATATTATTAGTGGTGGGTATCCTAATAGAATGCCCTCTGGTTTCACACACATTAATGAAATTGATGTTCAATACAGTTTGGAAGAACGTCATAAACATTGCGTCACGGAGGGAGAAATTACTACTTGTAGATACGTACCCGATGGAGAAGCTTCAAAGAAGGTATATATTGTTGGAGATTCGCATACCGGACATCTTTATTACTTTGCTCGAGAATTAGCTGCTGCCAAGAATATTGATCTTACCACTAAATTGGTAGGTGGATGTAATGTTTTACCTGGTGTTGAACAACCATTCCATTTCTCCAAGGATTTCTGTGATAACTTTAGAAATACTCAACTTCCAAACTTACCACATGGCGAGTATTCTCATGTTGGTATTTCGCAATATTGGAGACCATATATCTGTGGTGTACATCCTGATAGATTTTTCATGCTTGGTGATGAGAATCAGATCCCTAACCTTCCTGAATATGAGAAAGAGATGATTTCAAAAGGTTTAGATACGGCTATCTCACAAATCATAGCTGCAGGCAGCATTCCAATTTTATTCACTGATGTCTATGATGTTGGTGATGGAAATAAAATGAGACCCTTCGAAGGCAGTGTTAGGAACTGTGTTTTGGAGGCCTATAAAATGCCTAGCTGGAAAGGTGCTAAGGATTGCGATTTTAAGGATAATTTGGCTGAAGATCCTCACATGAGTTGGTTGAAACAGAAGTTTGAGTCCTTGAAAACCCAATTCCCATCCTTGATTATTGTTGATCTCTATGCTGAACAATGTCAGAATGGAGTCTGCGCTGCAGAAATTGATCATTATCCATTCTATGAAGATAGCTCCAGTCATATGACTGATTATGCTTCACATTGCTTGGGTAGGCGATTTCTCGAAGAGAATAGAAATATCTTTGATTAAGGAAAAAAATTAAAATTAAAAATAAATAGAATCTTTTTACTTGAGGCAGGCACCAGGAAATTGAAATATATTACCATATAATGTATTTATCCTTGTATCACGTTTACTAGAAAAAAAAAATAACATCATAATGTCTAAGATTATCTTTACCATTTACAAATTTATCATTTACTACGTCTAGCAACGTTGGAGCATGCTGGCAGGCCAATGGCAGCAGCTGGCCATTGTGAGTCCATATGTGTACTTTAATTTTACTTTCGGCCCGAGGTCGACACGTCGAACGAGGTATTATATTAACTACCATGCTAACTATCAGTTGCGTACATAAAATTTCAATTGATCTACGTAGATAAGCTTAGTTTTGTTTATGCGGGACGGAAAATTCTGCGGAGAGACATTTCGAAGTGCTCGGAGCGCTACTTATCACAGGTGACCTATAACTGTGGGGAGAGCTGCAACGTGACTGTTTCTCCACATCTTGATGGCTAGGCTTTGTTGATCGATCTGGATAATTAATGAGTAGTTACGTAGTTTACACAGAAGTTCTCGGTAGCCCCTGGATTTACGCACTGGAGACTTGGCTTTTCTTGGTAAGATGAGTTCGCCGTACAAGCTGGTTCTTAGCTCTTGGTGCAGAAAGCTTAGCTTAGCTCACCATTAATGATCTGCGCCCCGGAACTCGCAATATTGGACCTCATGCATAGAAAATGCCCGACTCCCGAGGTCTCTATATCCTTCGCCCTATTAATTAATCCAGCGCTACATTCGCAAAATGTCGTGGGGGCTTCCGCGAGAGGTTCCTTCATTCTTAGAGCTTCTTTTAGCACGGGTACACAAAGGCTGCTTGATGTTCACGACTACACGTGTAATCCAGCAAACACACGTGGTGGCATTGTAGACTTCATCATATTCTAAATGTAAGAAAAAACTTGATCTGACCCTTCAGGTCACCTCATGATCATGTTGATCCTTTTCGGGGTCCTTGACTATGGTTAGAAAATCTCCATGTTTATATATAAAGAGCTAGTTCCACCCATAGAGATGAATCACAAAAGACACTAACACTTGAAAAATGTCTTACGAAGATAAAACTCCAGCGGTGATGGTACCTGATAATGAAGTCTGCCTGAGAAACAGAATTTCAATATTAGTGCCCAACAGGGTGTTGATGAAGAACATGCTATCAGTGTATGGAGTGCCTTGAAGAAATACAAAAAAGCCGTGTTCTGGACATGGGCGATTTCACTTGCCATTATTATGGAAGCCTATGATGATTCACTTATTTCATCTGTGTATGGGTATGATACATTCACAAATCAGTTCGGATCATATGATGAGAAAGAAGGAGAAATGGTTCTATCTGCTAAATGGATGTCTGCTTTGAACCTTGCATCGCCTACTGGTGAGATCATTGGGTTACTTGCAAACGGTCTGTTGGTAGAACGATTCGGATACAAAAAAGTTATTATGCCTTGTTATTTCTTCGCTGTTGCTTTCATTTTTATTGAATTTTTTGCCAAAAATGTTGTGACATTACTTATCGGTGAATTATTATGTTGTTTTATCTGGGGTGTATTGGGTGGTCTTGCCCCAGGGTATGCTGCTGAAATGTGTCCAACAGTTTTGAGAGGTTACTTGACAATGTATGTGAACTTCACTTTTACTATTGGTCATACGATTAAAGCAGCCATTCTTTTAGGATTTGCAGGTAACAACACTCAATGGTCTTATCGAATCCCATTTGCTATACAATGGGTATGGCCAATCCCTCTTGCCATTATCACCTATTTTGCACCTGAATCTCCCTGGTGGTTGGTTCGTAAAAGTAGAATCGATGATGCTAGAAAAACCTTATACAGACTTCGAAGTGATAAGGATAATGATGAAAGTGTTGAGAATTATCTTAATATGATCATCCATAGTGATTTGTATCAACGAGAAATTGAAAAGGATACTCAATATAGATATATTGACTGTTTCAAAGGTACAAACCTTCGACGAACTGAGATCACTATTTTTACTTGGTTATCACAAAATATGGTAGGGTTTGGTGGAGTAGGAAGTTCATACTTCTTCAAACAGGTCGGGTTCAGTCAAATTGAATCATTTGCCTTTACAATGATCGGTGAATGTATTGCTCTTGGTGGCGATGTAACTTCATGGTTCCTTGTAAGCAAAGTAGGGCAAAGACGGTTATTTGTTTCAGGTATGTTCGGCCAGTCATTGATTTTCTTTCTTGTGGCCTTTCTCTCATTAGCACCTTCAGATAAAGGTGGTCCTAAATGGGCTGCTGCAGTCATCTTGATGTTACAGGGTTACTTCTATGATTGTAGTATTGGGCCACTTGCTTTCACCATCACTTCAGAAACCCCCACGGCAAGATTAAGATCAAAAACATTCGCAATGGGAAGAGGGTTATATTATGCTGTTGGAATTGTATCATCGATCTCTAACCCATACATGATCAATGCTACTGCAGAGAACTGGAAGGGGAGAGCAGCATTTTTACCAGCAATCCTTTGTTCTATCTTTGGCGTTTGGTGTTTCTTCAGACTTCCAGAATGTAAAGGTCGAACCTTTGAAGAACTTGATTATATGTTTGAACATCATGTTCGTACAAGAGACTTTAAGCATTATGTGGTAAACATTGCTGATGATGGGGTTGAGCCTGAACTCGTTAGAGAAGAATATGGTGAGCAAATAGTTACCAGAGTGACTTGAAAAAGAAAATGGTATAATATTTCATAAAATAAATAGTTTAAAAATGGTTAAAACGGTTTCAATAAGGAATTTTACTTGAATTCCTCAAAAAAAATTCACATTGCTCAGTATCATCGGGATCATTAACTATTGTAAATCCCTCAGGTTTCACTTTTAGCACATCACCCCTTTCATTATATTTTGGCCAGGGGACTACATCTCCATTTTTATATCTGTCGTAGGGTAAGTTCGAATTCGGGTCACCATTAGTAACAAATGACAAAATGTAGTTCACATATTGTCTAGAAATCTGTTTCTCGCCAACATATGGGTCTAAAGAGTCGGAGTAAACATAGAGATAAGATGCACCATGTTGCTTGCTTCCAGCGGCAAATATTGACTTATAAACGTTTGCAAATTGAGATACCGACTTTGCCATATGAGTTGATGGGCATGCTACCATCAGATCACCAAACCAGCTTTGTCTTTGATCGAATGCATTTGAATAACAATCCTTGGGGTATTGCTTTTCCATCAACTCATTAAAAAATTGCTCATTTGTTGAAATAAATAACTTCTTGGCATCATCATAAATCTCCTCGTAAGCTTTATATTGGTCAATATTCTTCCAAGATGATTTCGTAAATGAATGTCCCTCATATTGAGAATGTTCAAGCATCAAATCCACCTTAGAAAATAAGCCCAATCTAAATGCTTCAGCAGGGGGGCGCTTAATAAACTCGCCATCAACTACTGGTGAGAAATAAAAAGTACCGTATCCATTTTGAGGGATATCACCACTAGTTGCTAATGCTTGTTTCGAAACAGATATAATTTCATCTTCATCAAGTGCACGCAAACACTTCAAATCATGACATTTAGCAATATCCAACACTTGTTGGTACATTTTTTCTTGCGTATCTCTGGTTGTAATAGGCGTCCACCAAGATGATTGCGGAAATGCCCGCTGAAATAAATCTTCTGAATCTTTTCCGTCATATGCAATCAATTGATGCATTACACTACCGCCTCCAGCACTCTCTCCCATTATAGTAATGTTATCAGGATCGCCTCCGAATTGTTTAATATATTTCTTCACCCATTTTAGGGCTAACCTCTGGTCACGTAACCCTGCATTCAGTACACCATCCTGTGAAATCTCACTACCTCCTAAGAATCCAAGCATCCCCAATCGGTAATTCGTAGATACAAATATAACTGATCCTTTAGATTCGTTTAATAAATATGTGCCCCAGTTGCTTGCAGTTCCGAGAAGGTACCCACCGCCATGGAAATTTACTATTACTGGTAATTTACTTTCTGGGCTTGCAGTAATAGGGGTTTGTATATTTAGAAAAAGACAATCTTCTGATCCTGGTGATCCTACCCAATTACCTCCAGACCAGTAAGGTTCACCTTGAACGCATGATTGTCCCTTATTAAATGCGTCAACAATCTCTCCTTTTGTGAAAAAGTTCTTATCGTCTATTGGTTCAGGAGAAGTCCATCGACGTTCGCCAGTTGGAGGAACCGCAAATCTAATCCCTAAATATGAAATAACATTTTTAGAAGAGTCGACTGATCCACGATATTTCACATATCCCAAGTCAACCGTCGATAATAGTGCTTTGGAATGTCCAATGAGTAAATATATCACTAGAACCTGTAAATATATTACAAAATTCCTAACCATTATACATTTACCCTGCGTTAAAGGTTGTATACATTAGACCTTCTTAATGAAGTTCCTTGCAATTGTACGTACGTTATACGTTGTACTAGCTTGGCGATAGCAAATTTGAAGTTTAAATTAGTACGGTAAGAAGTTTGATCGGTTATAAGGCGGTTATCGGAAATACCCGCAGATCTACAGACTACGGTTTACCAGATCTGCAAATTAATCTAGGTACATCTGGGGTAATAAATTACATGTACATCAGACAATTACAGGACAGTTAAATCTATTTTACATTTTGGTCAACATGTTACCTATTAAATCAACGATGGACCTCCAACTCTCCAAGACGGGATAAAACGTGATATATGCCGTCACCATGAGTAACCACACAAACGAAATCACTATCCATGCAGTGAAAAATGCCTTTGAAAAAACATATTTTGTCCCATATAAAGACATATAAATGACAAAATATAAAATCAATACAAACATCACTGAGACACACTTGGAAATATTTGAGGCCCGTTTAAGCTTCATTTTATCTTCTTCTCGTGTTTTCATTGCCAAAAGTTCATAATCTGTTGCATCATCAGCAGCTGAATATGCTTCTGAGAACACTTCAAAATCAAATTTTTCTTCCTTGAAAAGGGATAGAACTATTATATAGAGCGGTGCAGCAAATAATGCCGTGAAGTTCGCACATATCGTGACCTTACCGTCTACCAATGTTTCTTTAGATACTTCTCCGGTAAATGCATAAGAACTTCCTAGCCACACTGCCAGAGCAGTTAATGTACCCATAATAGGTCCAAAAAGCATACCAATCTTATTCATTCTAGAATAGTACAGTGCAAACACAAGAATTGATACTGTAGGAGCAACAAGAATACCCATCATTGAAATGATCCATACTGTGCTAATACCCATATAATTAAACCCAATTGCAATTCCTCCCATTGCAATGCCCCAAATACCAATTGTCAAGTGCGATATATTTACTAGTCTTTTGCCGCTTGCACTGGGATTGATATATGTTCTATAAATATCATAAGTGAAAATTGATGCAAATCCTACCAGTTCCGCTGACATTGCAGAAGTGACTGACATGAATAACATACATAAAGCCGCAGCTGCTCCGCTTTCTCCTAAAATTGCCCCCATCCCATAAATAACCGGTAACCCCTTATTCACGCCTTCAGCAGGTATCTGATTCGGGTAAGTGAAAAATGATGGATCGTTAGTCAATGCTAATGATGCAAGTCCAGTTGAACTTCCTAATGCCCATGGGATTATAAACCATGAAACTGCGCCAATAAGATATCCCTTCATTGCAGCCGTTGGAGAGGCTGCTAATGCCTTTTGCCCATAGCTCGGGTCACCAAATACGTTACTACATCCACTAATACTGACACTCCAAAGTGTGAAGAGTAAATCACGGTTAGAAAATGAGAGATAATCTGTATCATTAGATTTCCCCACATCCACCAATAAATCATACATTTTTGACGGTGAACCAATAGTATCTATTTTAGCGTATACTGTTATCATTGCCACTACAATGATCCAATAAACAATCACAGTATGGATCCAGTCACATATAAAAGTAGCTCTAATTCCTCCAAGGATAGTATACACGATAACACCCAAGGGGAGCAATAGACTTGCAGCTACAATGTTCATGCTAGATGATTAACAAAAGGGAAAGCAAAAAAAAACACAAAAATAGAAAACGTGTGTTGAGTATTGCAACTTACCCACAAGCAGAATTAAACCCCTGAGCACCTCCCAGCAGTAGCATCACCGACACAATAGCATTGGTTGCAATGACATACCCCAAATATATTGCATGGCCAGCATTATCGAATCTTACCTTGATAACCTCAGCTACGGTATGAGCAGCAGGAGTGATCCGTTTCAGCTCAATTGCAACCAACGAAAATAATATAATCGATAACGATCCAGCAATTGAGTATGCGAAAGCTCCTGAAACTCCATAACTGTACGCCCAACTTCCAGACGTCAATAGAGTAGCGGGCCAGGTCCAACTAGAAACAACTGCAGATGAAAGTAAGCCAGGTTTAACTGTTCTACCTGCCAATACAAAGTTTTCGGAATTCTGACCGCCATCCGGGGAATACTTCGATAAAAGGTTAGTGATCAAGACCATGAGTACAGCAAAAGCTGCTCCCAATCCTAGAGTAAACCCATATCCGTATCCCTGAGAGAGAATATATTCCTCCATCTTTCAGATGTAGCTGGAGTATATGCATGCCCTCATATGTCAACCCATTTAACGTTTCGCAACTTTTGTACACAAGTTTAAAAGAATGTGATTCAAAAACTTTTCAAACTTTAATGAAATTTTGACTCATAAATATCAGCCCATTGAAAATGTTATTAAGAAGTTTCCCAAATTTTCTGGTTTGTGAATGCAAGTATCCTAACGGAGTAATCCACTATAATTATGGAGCTGCGACAAAACTAGAGTCTTGAAATGATACTTAACTGAAACAGCCTCAGTATAGCTATACCAGTGAACCGTACAACAGCATAAAAAGCTCTGACATAGCCTCAGTGTACAACGAAAAATGCAGTATTTTACCCATAAATGAGCTCATGCTGGTAAATTTATATATCTCTGCTCTTGATCCAGAGATCTCATTATGGGTCTCACCCTTCTAGTACTCATGCCATTGCAACAGTCAGCACTAGAATCTCAATGGTCTACATAACTAATCACCGCATCTAGCTAGCCACTGCTCAAAACTACGAAACTTAGCATTCTCATAACGGTTATAGCTCATTTGGAACGTGGGAAGGCGTATTTAGGCTTTTTTGCAAATTGTGCGGCTGGATAATTGATCTTCAAAAATTTTACCAATATTGGAATAGCACTTAGTACTACCGTACGGCTGGTTATCGGGTAATGGGTCCAAGGCCCCCCAGCTAATAACAGTACCCGGTATAGCCAGTCACAGCTGTGGAGCGGAGCCATGGCCCTCCTTTGAAGTATACGTACTTCAAGCATAATTCACAAGTTTTAGCTGTTTTCCCTTTTAACATTGGTTATATTACTATCGGGACTCTCAGTTACAGCAACACTCATAAGAACCCTGTCAACTGCAAAGTTCCAAGCCGGACCCCGATCATAGCGCTCTATTCATATGAAAGGGGTAAGGCACGTACATGAGAATTCTAGCTGCACGATGCGGATCAATGCATCAATTTGGCGTTGGGTCATGAAAATATAATATTAATACGATGACGATGATAATACCGGGTACCCGTACCCGGGGCCCCAGTCGAATATATTGTTATATGTTATATTCTACTACGTATAACTACGTTAACGTATAGGCTAGCAACCCAAAATGTTATCTCGTACGACGTTTGGACCGTCACCCCAGGTTACCACTTTGATACCGTATCAGCTGAGCATTCTGAGTCAGAACAGAAGTACCTGTTACCAGCCCGCACGCAATACTCTTTTGACCCACATGGTTATCAATTACTGATACCGCACATGTGAATTTGTTATATAACCTTTGAGGGATATCACCCCCAACCTATCCCATCGTCTGGAATACTTGATTTTTGCTACATAAGTATTTGAGAGCAAGACAATTATGACCACGTCGACCATGTCGCATTCTACGGGGAAACCTTACAAGGCTTGTGATTTTTGCCGTTATCGGAAACGCAAATGTATCACTAGTGACCCTAATAGCGATATCTGTGATAACTGCAAGTCCATTGATATCGTTTGTCAAAGGAGTGAGAAGAAACGCAGCCAAAAGGTAATGCAAAAGACTCAAAAGCTTGCTGCTAAGATATTATCCAAAGCGAGTGATGATGATGGTGATGGATTAGATATACATTCATGTCAGTCAAAGACGAGGTTATGTTTTAATGAAAATCGGGAATTTTCTTTACCATTATTGGATATTTCTTCCATGGTTTCGAATTCTACTACTAAATTAAATGGATCTGACTTATATCAACAAGTTGTATCATCATTTACTCCATTCTTGGACCCTTCTATAAGTATCCAACTATCGCCTGATATTTCACAGATAGTTGAAACTGCTTATAATCTTTTATTAGATCATAGTCCATCATCTCGTAAAGAACTTTTGGCAACAGTTGATGAGATTGCTCTTGATGCATGTACAAATGATATGAGCTATGAACTTGCTAGTGGGCTTTTATTATTATTATGTAGAATAAGACTGGATCCTATGGCAGTATCAAGAGTACTTGGAGCTATTGAATCTCAATGGTTAAATATTATAATTTTACCGGACAATGTACTTGCCGGTGCTTGTTCAGCTGCTTTATGGTATAACTATGTTAATTTTATCAATTTCCAAGTTGCAAACAGTTTGGAAGCATTAAGTATATTTGACCGAATATGCGCAACAATCCCTGAAACTTCATTTTGTCGAAGATATATATTATTAACAAGTTTATTATCACGAATGCAAGATTTATTTATAAGTGAGGAATCACCGGCATTTGATTGGTTGAGTCTAGAATATGATTTCTTATTATTACCCATACATATCTTACCCCAATTAGATGAAGACTCTCCTTCTCAACATGGTCGCATTTTACATGTATTGGCAAACACCATGTTCTTTGATTTTTATCTCCATATATTGAAAAATCCATTTATTCAACAATTATTACAATTAAAACCAATGCCACCATCGTTGATAAATTTTATAAATGTTTTGGCCTTATCAGCATTCAAATACTCAGATGATGCCACAATAGAAAAATGGAGTATCTTATCGAATTGTAGAGCAAGAATTGCTACGGGGTTAATAGACCTTTACAAGTTAACTAATAACAAATTCACTAGGATAGTTTTAAGCAAATGGTCTGATAAGTATAATGATTTCCCCAAACTGCAAAATAAAGTGACAGAAATATGTCAACAAGATGATAAAACTGAGGAAATCTCTTGTGAAAATTCAATATATTGGACATTTAGGGATATGAGAAGTTTACATGTTGAAGCAATGTTACATAGTCAAACAAGTTTCGGGTTATAGTATTTTTTTTCTTATTTTAATTATTATTTTTTTCTAAGAGAATAAATAAATTATTAATTTATGTTTCCTTTCTTTAAAAAATACGCAGTGCTGGAGGACTAGGTGCCACTTCAATTTCAATACCTCTTGATCTTAATTTATTAATTGTTAGATAATTTGCAGACGTACCAACAATTACCTTTTTAACATTTGTTTGAATGATATAATCAAGAATATCTTGTCTCCAACCTGAAGATAAGTCCAAAACCTCCAAATTAGGATGTTGCCTATTTAAATCAGCAACAATTTCAGCTGCTGATGAACTAAATGAAGGAAGATCTAATGATAGTTCTTTAACATTTAATAAGTTTCCCAACCTTACAATATCACCATAACTATTACAATCAATATCTTGGCAATGAATTTTCAACTTTTTCACATTTTCACCCAATGCTAATCCCCCACCAAGTATAGATGACATATTCATTCCTTGGATATTTTTTAAAACCACTTCTTCAATTAAACTAGGAGGTTTATCTTCACCATCCCATGATGGAAGAACTACTGCATTCTTAAGTGTGAGCTTGCGAAGATTTGGAAATCGACTCACATTAAGCATTATATTACCCACAGCTATATTTAATTCCAATTCTTCGACCGTTGGCATTGAAGTACGTCGTCTAAAATCGAAATCAAATGTTCCTTCCTCAATACACTTCAATTTAAGTACCTTCAAATTAGGTGAGTCTTGTAAGAAATTCATTAATTCATCACTTTGACCAATGTTGTCATTTACTATCAATACTTCCAAGTTATTTTCGGTGCGTATCTGTGGCTCAAATTCATAAGGGTAAATTTCTGCAAGTCCTGGAATTCTACCAGCACAATCCCATTGAACTTTTTTCAAAGATGGAATTTTTCTTATTATATTTTCACCAATATAAAATGGGATAGTCATAGAAGAATGAAATGAAAGACTTTCCAAATGTTGAAATCTTTCAAGTGGATGACGATGAACTATAGCAAAACTGGATACACCACTAAAAACTCCATCAATTTTTAATCGTTTAACCCGACCCTCATATTCATTTACCAATTGAACAAGATAATTTTGTAGTTTACTATCATCACAATATGGTATAATGAGTGATTGTATTATAGCTTCAGGAGGTCGTAATGCTAAAGATATAAATCTATGCACAATTTTGGGGGTCAATTCATTTTTTCTAAATTTACGGAAATCCAAATCAGTCCATAAACTTGCAGATTGAGAAAAAAACTTATACCATGATTTGGAAACAGATAAACATCTAACTCGACATTTGAATGGTAAATTTTTCATAATTTGAGTAGCAATTTCTGGAGGGAAAGCAGCAATAGGATCAGCACGTTTAGATAATTCATATAATTCATCAGTAGTTTGTTTCCAACCAGATTCTAATAAGCGATATAACCCTTCTTTTGGACATCTTTTGAGTGCAGTTTCATAGATAGCATTGGCCTTTTGTATATCGCCTTTCAAATAATGAGCCTTGGCTTCACGAAGATACCCCTTACAATCCCTAGGATCTTGACGTCTCATCCATTGGGCAGTTCCCATCATAGCATCATATTTTTTCAGTTTTTCCTGAGCTGCACATTGAGCATCCAAAATAGTATTGCTATCTTTATTACTCAAAGCTCCACGAGGGATATTTTTGAACTCAGCAATAGCTTGACTAAAGTGGAAACTCGCCTCTCGGTATTGCCCGTTGTTATAAAGAGTTCGTCCTGCCTGGTAGTATCTCGAGAGCTTGGGCGACGCCCGTCGGACCCGGCTTGAATGGTGAACTTCCTTTGGCGCCATGGTAAGCAGGCTCAAACGCGCAAATTGAAGAAACAGAGTATAACTAATTATAATTACCAGAATTGAATATTGTTATATGGTTATAATTATTCGAACATGTACGTATGCGTATATAACGCGTACTGGTGCATTCTTGGTAGTACGCATTAATGCGTGTCTAAACGTACGCGTATTATCGCTACTACGTATACTGCGCCTATAATAACAACTGGCATTAGATGTCGTACGTACACATATGCATATTAGCTTTAGCTAGGGCAATTCACAAAGCTTTGAAGTCTATAACTATCAGCTTACAATTGTAACGTGGTATACCATGCTAGCTTATAACTCTGTTAAGTGTAATTGCAAACAGGCCAGATGTTTCTAATACCCGGGTATCCCGTATCTTTTTTAAGACTGTAATCATTTGAAAGCACTATCTCACTTGAAGTGGCAAATTACTTATAAGTGCTTTAAAACTTGTCGGAGAATATTTATCCCGAGAGATTGATTATATATAATCTTTAGATTCCCGAATACTTTTTCTGAAACTATTTATTACATTTGATATGATTGAACGACTAAAGTCATTTGGATTGGCCAAAATCCTCTCGACTTATCCCAAATCAAGTATTTTTGTTGGGATAGCAGCTATTATTGGTCCATTTATTTACCGTGATTACCTTGAATGGTATGATGTAATGATCCCTGGAGGTCTTCCGGGGAACATTTTAGGGTATGCTATATCAGCAGTCAGTGGTTTAGTTCTTCGAGATTCGAAAACCAGAAGAGATATAAATGCAATTGATTATAACGGTCATGAGAATGAACCTGGTTTTCTTAATGATCAATTTATTTCCAAGCTTGAAGTACGTACTAGTGATAGACCAATACTTGCACGCTGGGTTATTCCACAACGTCAAGTTAAGCCTAAGTTCAATGGTCCACCGTCCCTTATTGATAATTTTTTACAAAAAGTGATTGATGAGAATGAACATGTCTTTGAAGATCCATCATTTGTTGAAAGACATCTTAATGGGTTTTTTTATAAGAAGCATGATGCCAAACATGAATTCTTACATAGGCATCCTGTAGATGAAACTTTCCACATCTTTTTGCATCCAACTGATGCTAAAGTGGTTTTGGAGAAACAATGGGGAGAATTATTCCCCATATGGGGTAGATTTAATCCATCTCATGTTGAAAGAGTTTTATTATATGCACCAAGAGATGAACATGATATTGAAGTATATCTTCAACTTACTAAAGCGGCAATTGCATGTGTCGAGAAATTTCAAGAAGATACATTATTATTATAACATGATATTTTCAATATGTTATGTAAATATATTTAACTCTCTTTATCCATTATCATTACTTTGATTGAACCTGATTTAGGGTTTGAAGCAGTATTAAAAGCTTCAACTCCTTCTTCAAGAGGGAATCGATGAGTTACTAAAGCAGAAAGATCAATTATTTCATCTCTCATCAATCGAATTCCCTTTGGCCACATATTAGCATATCTATATTGATATTTAACAGTGATCTCATTAACACTAAGATGCATGAAGGGGATATTTTGGAAATCCTTACCAACTCCTATAATATGAATGGTACCACCGAAATCTAAAGAATAGATTCCTGCGGTTACACTTGGTTCAGCGCCAGTACATTCGATACATATCTTTGGTTTCATACCAGCCACTTCAGCGACTTTTTCCGCCACATCTTGTGGGGTCATATCTTTAGTTACTAGAACTGTTCTGATATGAGGTATAAGTTTTCTAGCAAATTCAAGTCGACCCTCAGAAATATCGGTAATTACCAATGGAGCAGCACCAGCACCACGAGCAAGGCTAGCGCTTATAATACCAATAGGACCTGCCCCACAGATCAAAGTAGGATCGCCTAATCTGAGTCCAGATTGTTCGATTCCTGCAAGCCCCACTGCTACGGGTTCCAATAAGGCACCCTTTTCAAAGGATAAATCTCCAATCTTGTGACAAAAGCTAGCATCATTGATGAGATATCGTCGCAGTAATCCAGGAACCGGAGGAGTGGATTTGAATTGCATATTAGGACAACCATTATATTTCCCCGAGAGACATTTGTCACACTTGAAACAGGGCAAGCTAGCCTCGACTGCTACTCTATCACCGACTTTCAAATCAGTGACATCTGATCCCACTTTGATGACAACGCCAGCTGATTCATGGCCAAGGATGTGTTCTTCTCTGACAACCATGGTCGGTCCCACGTTGCCTTCCTTCCAGAAGTGGACGTCCGACCCGCATATCCCCGTTGCGATGATGTGGACGGCCACTTCATGCGGGCCGGGGTTCAAGTCTTCGGGTCGAGGAAGACACTCGCCAACGTAAAGCTCGTGTTTGGGGTTGGTGAAAACACCAATGTTAGTTTTCAGCTCGGTAGCAGTTGTAGTAGTAGACATCTTGCCAGCACTTAAAGAGGAGAATGGAAAATTTTCAAAGAGCAAAAGACGGATATCTACGTATTTATATAGATTTAAGTGGGGACTGGAAGATCGATGCAAGCAAAAGCCTCCCCGCATCGTTCCGAGATCCATATATATACGTATATATTGACAGTGATTGCACCAATTGTCTGCAGAACTTCGCCAGTGAGACAATAAATGCATGATACATGTCAGTATTAGTTATTAAGTATGTTTCAATACTGGACTTGTGCACGTTGGGGCTCAAAATTGTCAAGTGATTTGGCGGTGAATTTCTTATCACGCGGAGATCTCAGGCATCGGAAGCGTTTCCCATTTCAGTGATATTTCACGCTGGGCCCCACTGAAAAATTAACGTTAAATTTAAGAATAACAGAATATTGTCGTAGGCATCGAATCCAAATCTTTCCGAGCACTCTAATTTGCGGGGCAGTCGGAGCTCGATCCGCAATACCTAGAATACGCACTTCACTGTATTGAGTTGGCTACAGCTAGCTAGCAACAGAATTAATTCCAAGGCATTATTCAAATTCGTTATAACATGGTATTATAGGTAATTAAGAAGCATTTAAGTATACGTATAAGGTGTAAAGTAGATATGAATATAAGTTATAACATTTTATATATTTGAGTGCTAACCTTTTTTACATAGCATAGCTATTTACTCGGGGATTGGATTGGCATCCTTCTTGGGATTGCTTGGAGGAGGAGTGCCGATAGAAGCTGTGCTTATTGTACGTTCATACAATTGTGGTCTCTTGTAGTCAGCCAAATCGGTCACAAAGGCTCGAGAGAAGTAGCCCTCGTCGAGTTCCTCCGAAGGAGTGGTGCTTGTTTGTCTTGCGACGATGTACTGCTCCAAGGAATAAGACCTGGACCCTTGCAAAATGCTACGAGGATCGTGGTACTTATTGCCCTTGACTAACTGAGCAACATCTGCCTGGATATCCTTGAATGACTCGTACGATATATAAGGAATCCGATGTTTCAGACAGTATTCCTCCAACTTGAGTCCCTTGCGGGCAAATAAGATATCTGCCTTCCTTGCTGCTGGGAGATCAGACACTCCATCGCCAATGAAAACTACCAAAGGTGGATCGCCATTGAATTTGGCTCTAAACTCTTCCACTGATTTGGCCTTATCGTGGCCTAGAGGACTATCGTGTCTCCATATGGGCTTCCAGGTGGTCCCATCAATGATCCCATCGTTTGAAACAATATCAATTCCATCAGCGATATCCTTAGGTAAGAAATCCTCTAATGCAGCTCTAAGCAAGGGTTTCATACCAGCAGAAATGACTGTGAAAGTGATCCCATGGCTTTGACAAAACTTCAAAAAGGGTAGAAAATCTGGATCAATAGTAAGATTCTCCTTCAAGGTTTTCAACGCTTCAGGTAAAGTCACATTCAATGATCCCCACATCAACTCAGATGCTTCTCTAAATGATCTAGTCACGCCGATAGATCCATCCAACTCCTTTCTACGTTTCTCGCCGCATCCATGGTGATCAAACAGAATATGGCCCGTGTCCTCCAGGAATATCGTACCGTCGAAATCTGACATGATTGCTATCCTGCGGTCGGGACTACTGATACTTGCTAACGATGGGATCGACGGTTTGGGCACAGTTGTACCAGACAATGCGCCGTTGCTAGCTCCAGTGCCGTTTTCACTTGATGCCATTGTTTTTGCTTGGTATTTGGGTCAGTTGGCCGCTTTGCCTCTACTATGGTTTTTCCGGTTGTATATTGAAAATAAATACAAAAAAGGAGAAGAAAATCCGTGATCTATATATACCGAAGTTTAGGAGAACGCGCAAAACAAAAAAACACTAGGACGTTGGTCGGCTTGCAACACAAAGAGCTAGCCAGCGCTAAAGCCATGCATGTAAAGTAGCATGGGGGCCGTTTGGTATCACGCCAAATATCGATCTGTTCAGCCGTACTACCATATAAAGTTAGCGCCCAATGATTTATAAACTATACGGTAATAACTTTTCTCAACGTACTATTGGCTGTAACGTAGTAACATAGTTAAACAGTGTAAATTATACTTTTATGGTGGTCGGGCTTCTGAGTCATAGGTAAGGTTTCAAGTGAAACCTCCAGTGTGGAACTTTATAAAAAAATCACCTTATTGGCTGCTTTTCCTATAGCTTGGTAAACTTGATTATGGTTCTATGACCCTTGGGATGAACTGTATACTTGTCTACGATATACATGTCATCATCAGCGGCTGATTGCCATTCCGGAGCAATGCTTGTTGAATATTTCAGGTAAATATTACTGGTTATCAGTTTAATTTCTTGGATAGCCAAATTTTTACCAATACACATTCTAACTCCTGCTCCAAATGTAAGCAAATTCTTATTCATTTGTCGTAATTCATCAGGTGAAGCATCTAGCCATCGACGAGGATCAAACTTTAATGGATTTTTGAATACCTTGGGATCTCTATGAAGAGTCCAAGGTTGGATTGAAACAATGGTATTCGGTGGTATCTTGATATCTTTACCAAATTCATGAATATCAAACCCTTGGATTGGAGTTATTCTTCTTTCTGCTCCAGGAATAGCGGCATATAACCTCAAGGTTTCCATCACAACAGCATCAAGATATGGTAAATCATTATCTACTGTATTATAATCAAGTATATCATGAGGATTAGGAAATTTTGAAACAAGTTCTTGATGTAATTGATTTTGAATTTCTGGATGATTTGATAAATGCCATGTTAAATATGCCAGAGTAGCACCAGTAGTTTCATGACCTGCTACCACATGATCTTGTGCTTCTGAAAGTGCATCTAAACCTGTTATACCGTTACGATATAAATGATACATTACAGTATTTTGTTCAGGTATTCCCTTTTCACTTAATGCTTGTTCACCTAATTGTCTATTAAAATCTTCAGATTTCTTTAATGCATTTTTTGCTGATTTATCAGTAACCCAATAAAGGAAACGAGGCATCAATGTTACCCAAAACCACATTGCAGTATTAATTCGATATTCTTCAATTATATCCCAATCATTTTGTTCAACAGAATTCGTACCATATTTATCACCATAAATAAAAGCAGTAATAGTATCAAGAGCCAATCCATGATATAAATTATAAACTTCAATAATTGGACCATATTTCTCAATATAATTCATGGTAGATTTAATTCGTTTTTGTACACGATTTTCAATATCTTGTGAACATATAGTAGATTTGGAATAAAAAGAATTAATAGTTTTGCGTATCCTTCTATGAGATTCCTTATCCAATGCAGAAAATGCATTCAATTTGCCATAATTGAGAAATTGGCCATAAAATTGGGATTTATCAAAATTATCTGAATAAATTAATTTAATATATTTAGGATCAGAAAATGATAATTCTGATGGACCAATTCTAATTACTGGTCCATATTTTTCGTGTAATTGATGAACAAGTCTATTTCGTTGTTCACTCCAGGTTTTGTACAATATCCAATATTGAGTCAATGCAGCAATTTTAGGACCAGGAATTTTAAATAATGGTGAAATCCATAATGGCTCAATAATGAAATAATATACGGCAAATAATGAACTGATGACTATTAAAATGAGAAATAAATCCCCACTAGTCAAAACTTCTAATAGCATTGGGAAAAAATATCAACTAAACCAATATGAATATTTTTGACTCACCCTTTTTTACTAACCGTTCTTAGTTATAGTAGATATTTATAATGATGGGCCCATGGCTTATCAAGATAGTATTGACCTTATCAGTTAAGCATTTTCCCCAGTTTTCCGCGGAATTTTCCCCTTACTTAACAACCCCTTTTTTGCACATTTCACTGACGTTTTGAAAATTTAAATATTTTATTAAATAACCCCCTGTCTCTAGGGTCATATATGATATTATACTGTTTACAATTAGTGGTTAACCGTTCCAGGCGCAGCACTTGCGTCAGTAATAACTATACGTTATAGCGAGTACGTACGTACATATACGCGCTTATAAATAAGCAACTTTAAACTTTATCTCGACCCCTTAATATTACCTCTTTGTTTTGACTATCTGTCGATCAACGCGCCAACGTTCGAACTCGAACTCGAACTCGAACTCTTAAAATCAAATATCATAATAGATGAGCTTTTAGCTTAAACAAAAGGACAAATTAAATTTTTAATAATAAAAAAAAAGAATAACATGTCAGAAAATATCCCGTTAATTCCGGGGAATTCTCGGCTTAACTTAAGTGTATTGCAAAAAACCAAGATCATTTTGCTTCATTCTTATGTTAATATATTGCTGATATTTGTACCCATCGGAATAGTTGCCGGTTATTTGGAACTTTCGGCAAAATTGATATTTGTATCCAATTTCATTGGGATCATTCCCTTAGCGGCTTTACTTTCCTTTGCGACTGAAGAACTTGCGGATAAAGTTGGTCAAACCTTGGGAGGATTATTGAATGCTACATTTGGTAATGCTGTTGAATTGATTGTAGCCATTGTTGCTTTAAAACAAGGACAAATTCGAATTGTTCAAGCATCTATGCTTGGATCAATTCTATCTAATTTGTTATTAGTATTAGGATGTTGTTTCGTATTAGGTGGTTATAACCGAATCCAACAATCATTTAATCAAACTGCTGCACAAACCATGTCTTCATTAATGTCAGTAGCTACTTCATCATTATTGATTCCAGCAGCTTTTAGAGCAGCTACTAAAGGAGTAGCTGATGATCCTGATAAAAATATTGCTGATGATAGTAGTATCTTGGAACTTTCTAGAGGAGCATCTATAGTTCTTTTGATTATTTATGTTCTTTACATTTATTTCCAATTAGGTACTCATGCCCAATTTTTTGAAGAACAAGATACTGCGGGTGATATTGCTGCTTCAGAAATGGAACGACAACTGGGTGGTGAAGACCATGAACCTGTAGAGGGTAATATTCTTAGTCCCCTGGAGGCTATTCTGATGTTAATCATTGTAACAGTTGCTGTTGCAATCTCTGCTGATTATCTTGTTGAATCAATTGATAGTATAGTTGCTCAAACTGGGATAGGCAAAACATTTATTGGGTTAATTCTGTTACCAATTGTTGGTAATGCTGCTGAGCATGTGACGGCAGTGATTGTTGCCATGAAGGATAAAATGGATCTGGCTATAGGAGTAGCTGTGGGTAGTTCAATGCAAATTGCATTATTCCTGACTCCCTTCTTGGTAGTGGTCGGCTGGATCATTGGTGAGCCAATGAGCTTGTATTTTAGTACATTTGAAACGGCCGTGTTGTTTGTTTCAGTATTTGTATGCAATTATCTGATCCTTGACGGTGAGTCGAATTGGCTGGAAGGTGCCTTACTGATAGGCACATACATCATTATCGCTATTGCCTTTTATGTTTATCCAGAGTAGACAGTATTAATAGTGATTTTTTATCCCATAAGCATGTTATTTGTCGTAGCTAGTAACATGAAAAGTTTTGAGCCCCTAATAATTATAGCTTTGAGCGGAAGTTGCGTATACATTATACAAATACATTTCCTCGAGGCACTAGAAATTGTGCATCTGCGGTATTTAAAGTGCCTATAACATATATATTACTACCATTAGCTATGCGTGTATTCTAGAATCATATCGTACGCGTGTCTACAAGGTATAGACAAATTCTGTTACATTCCAGGCGAGTCAGCGTTCAGTAGATTGGCACAATATTGCTCAGGTTTTTTTGGATGTATTATAATATGTTGTTCGGCATGATAAATATGAAAGTCTACTATCAATTGTACAGTACAGCGTTAGCGGCCTGCAACCCTATGTTACATTTGGGGAATATCGGTAAAGTTTGGCTCAATTGATCCCCAGTCGTATTCAAAGATCCAGATCTAATATTATTGGCTGTTACTGCACATTGACTATAGCGTCATCTATATGGTTATATAGGACCCTAATGTATTAGGTCTGCATCGTCAAAACTATAGCATGATATGCCATAGCATAACATAACAACACAGCACACTAACAGTATTATATGATATGATATATATATAGAGATATATTTTATGTATCCAAAGGTAAATATACTTATATATGGCATATGGCATATTGGTATTAGTACAAGATCAAAAATGCCAGTCAAAAGATCAGCGCTGTGGATCATCAAGATCGGCCAATTAGACTTTGAATATTTTTCCAAACTTTAAATATAAAAAACCTTCATATTTTCCTAAGGTTTCTCATGATAGTCTATAAATAGCTTTCTGAACTCTCAACAGTTACTCTGTTCGAATTCCATAGCTCAGCGCATTCCTTGATACTGGCTAATAGCAATGCCTGCCGGACGATACTCTGGAATAGCGGTGGGCCGTGTTTTTCGGGGCTCTATGGACGAATAGTCGTACGTACTGTGGGAGGATCTGACTGTATTATAATTTAATATTAGGTCTGTAACATCGGGTGTCGAAGTCAGTGAATCTCAGTCACCAAATGGCAAACTGATACGTCTGACCTTGATGACAGCATTACAATGCATTCTCAATATACAGCCGGTAGCAATTGCAATACACGTAGACACCTAGCTGGTATATATTTAGATCTATAGACTACTAAATAGTTATAACAGTATGGAGATCGATCTCAAACGATCTGGCCAATGCGCTTCCCACCGGTCGCCATGTGCAATATTGGCGTATCGATAATATTAATTGCAGTAATATTGTTGAAACGCTAACATTAATATTAGTACTACTAAGTACTTCCGCTATGTTAGCACTTTTTTAGACTCAGGCCCCACCAACCACCCACTGAATTAGCCCTTTTGCTCTTTTAAAATTTCTCACACTCTTTCTTTCTCTTCCTCTTTGCGGCCCTCGTCTTCGTCTGTCTCTTCTCTTGCCTGCGTCTGGGCGTTGTGCTGAATCCTCCGTCGTCTGTGCTCAGATCTGAGATCTCGCCGCTTGTCAACAGCCGAGCCTGTTTTTTTCCCTCATTGTTATTGTTGTTGTTGGCTTTTTGCCCTTTTCACCTCGGTTAGACTCAGTTACACTCGCTGGTCACCATGAGCAGCGAAGCCAAGCCGGTGGTCGCGTCCTCCCCGGCCAACACCCTCTATGGGATCCCGCTGAAGTACATTTCCCTGGTTACTGTAAGTGCGCAAACAAGGCCAACCTCAAAACAATGTACTCTTTGACTAACCCTTTTTTTTCTAGTTGACCATTCAAAACTCCTCTCTAATTCTGGTAAGTTCCTTCTTGTGGAGTATAAATAGAGGTAGGCACCCAGTGCTAACTAAAGTAGATAATGCACTATTCGCGGATCATGCCTGGATATGATGCCGAATCAAGATATTACGCGTCGACGGCCGTGCTACTAAACGAGGTGTTCAAACTGATATTCAGCTCGGCGGTGTCGATATACGAGCTAGGTAGTATCAAGCTGGCCTTTAACGAGGCATTTTCTTCTGACTGCTGGAAATTGTCCATCCCAGCTATGTTATATACCCTACAAAATACCTTACAATATGTTGCGGTTTCTAATTTGGATGCGGCAACATTCCAAGTCACCTACCAACTAAAGATTCTGACTACTGCGTTTTTCGCAGTTACAATTTTACACCGGTCATTGTCTGGTAGGCAATGGCTCTCGTTGGTATTGTTAACGGTTGGTATTGCATTAGTACAAGTGCCAACTGAGAAATTCTCTGAATTGATCTCGTTTGTTGGTGATAATATGCCACAAAGCATCCGATTCGGATTTAATAAAAGAGACGAAATCATTTATGCTGCTACTGCTGCTTCTTCCGCTTTACTTGCAAGAGATGGTGGGTCACATGGCCCTCCCCATGGCCCTCCTCCTCCTCCTCATCATCATGGCCCTCCACCAGGTCATGCTGAAGAACTTGCCATGTCACGAACAGTTGGGTTTTTTGCAGTTACTGTGGCATGTATTTTATCAGGGTTGGCTGGTATTTATTTTGAAAAGGTACTAAAAGGTTCAAAGGCATCATTATGGACCAGAAATATCCAATTAAGTTTTTTTTCTTTATTTCCTGCATTGTTTATTGGCGTACTTGTAAAAGATGGTGCCAAAATTCAGCAAAATGGGTTTTTCCATGGTTATAATATAGTTGTATGGGCAGCTATAATGTGTCAAACAATGGGAGGAATAATTGTAGCATTATGTGTGAAATATGCTGATAATATCGCCAAAAACTTTGCAACTTCAATTTCAATTTTGATATCATTTTTGGCTAGTGTTTATTTCTTTGATTTCGCAGTCACTGCTAATTTCTTAGCTGGTGCTGCTATTGTCATTTATGCCACTTATCAATATAGTACATGAGTATTATTATCTTTTTTTATTATTATAATAATTTTTTATTAATAAAAACACAATAAATTAAATTATTTAAAAAACATTACTCGTAAAGGTCATAAATTTTAAAAGCGTTTTGGTTTATCATGCAGAAAAATCAAAGCTGTTGATACTGCTGCTTCTGCTTCTACTTGCAGTTGATATTGAACTTGGTGAATAAGCCTCGTCAGGACTAGTCGGTGGGGTTCTCTATAACGGTTAGTTTATCATTCTCACCATATTTTAAAAATTCTAATAATACATACATCTTGAACTAGTGCATGGAGCCGTTGTCTTAAACTACTCAACTCTTGTGCTATTTCCACATGATCCTTGTGAATGGTTTGTATAGAGGAATTGGCTCTAGTCATATGTCTGAGTCTAGCTGGTGTCATTTTGCTCCTTTGTAACAATAATTGGGACCGTTCATCTTGAAGCAGACTACTTTGTAATACTCGACCGTAGCTCATTTTTGGCTAATCCAAAGTTAAACGAATGGATGGGTGGCTTATTTGTTATATAAATGATAAGAAATTTACGAACAAAGGGGGTGGACATGTGAAAATGTTGCATACCCAGAGATATGTGATAAGGGGTAAGATTTTTACACCTTACACTTTTGGGTAATTAAACTTTCTATATACTCCTGGAATGTACCGAATATATTACTCAATGTCAAGTACTCATTTTACTACACTACTCAATTGTCAGTATATACTTCTCATGATACTCTGATAGTCAGCAGTGAATATTCTTTGTTAATACCGTTTAATGGAGAAAGTGGGTCCGAACGTCCTAGATTTCGGTATCTCCATATATATATGTGCATATGTTGACGATTCTGCATTTATCACTGACTATCAGCGGACTAATGGTGCATATACATTAAGTAACGCACGAGAATGCATATTGAAATTTCTCGTTTTAATGGCATGAAGCACGTCACCGTCTTCCGAAACGCATAGTGCTAAACTAATCTCGCAGAATTATCCGCTCCTCTACGCGTGTATGTAGATACCAAACAAATATAAGTTATAACTATATAATATAACAAAGTCGAAATTAAAGCGATACAATTTCTGAGTACTTAGAGGATAATCCTTAATCAGATGTGTTCATCTCCATCGCCCATTGACCGAATATCATTCAAGGTGAGAATTTCCTAATTAGGCTTAATAGATTTAGCTCACGCGTTTAAAATTAATTTTGGAATGACGATCAAGGGGTAAGTCTCACGTACGTAAACGCGTCCGTCAGGAATGCGAACTTTGTCAACTTACGTGGTACATGTAAATTTAGGTACATCTAGAGATCTCGGCCGGTTGTAACTTATAGGGAGCTAGCACTATAGATCTTGATGGCATATACAGAGATACGTATAACACTTGGTGCGCTTTAAACATTTAAAACATTTGATCATTAATGTGAAAAAATTTTTCTCTTTCTTTTCTTCACACTATTTTCAATGTAAGTACCATTTGAAAAATTGTAAATTATCCAGTTTGGTATTTGGATGATGGTCCTAAATGACGAGAAAAGAGATCGCTGTGCACCAGTCCGAATGGGAAATTTTGTACTCTCCCTATAACGTGTGGTCATATTATATACCCAAATTTCTGATATTCCATCATATATACCATTGGATTCATGTTAATTACTATATTAGACATGTTTACTAACTTTTAGCAGGCTATAAAGCACATGTAGGCTGTAGGTTTCCAATATTAACGTTTTTGCCGACTATAGCTTCCCTTTTTGAGAGTAGCAGTACGTACTATATAGATTTAAAGCTAGGTTCTTTAGTCGCATAATGCAACGGGACTATATGTATGAATTAGGCGGTCTCAGACTTTCAATGTGTCCCCATTAGGCATTAGTATATGTTATAGTTATGCAAATACTAATACCTAGAGTATATCCCATCAGTGTGGGGTATGCCACAAAATGTAATGATGAAACTAACCAGCCTCCTCAAATAGCCAAATTAGTAATTGCAATATTACATGTTGTACCTCCCGCAGCCTATAGTTCAAATGACAATTGAACTTTGAATGCAAACCTTATGAACTTTTTAGCCAAACTGGGGAAATTTTGAATGCAATCTTGCGAAAAAAGCCCTTTGTTCCTGGATAACTGCATATCACCAATTAGTGGCTGGATCAATAATATTATGTGATATATCATGTTCTATATCAATATGCAAGTGGACCGTTATCCTGGAAACTATGATGATGATGATGATGATGTATCATATCGATAATTATTGACCTATTGAAACTTATCGCTTTTGCCAAATTGAGGCTTCAATAGATAGGCCCCCTTTAGAGAAAATCTCCTATTGATAATTAATACTTATCGTTAAGTCCCAATTCAGCTAGCGAGAGGTACAAGATCCACTATTCGTCCCGTTTAATCCCAAACCTTGTATGGAATAGCATGCAATGGCTGGATGGCCTTATATCATGCCCCAAACACTAATAATACCTGATATATTACTGTTATATGTTTTGTCATTTGAGCGTGTAATGATTTCTTTTTATGCGCATCGCCAGGGGTATTTGCAGATCTGCATTAAAATTTTAGCTTTGTCGATCGAGGGGGTGGGTTTTTACCTTATCGGGAAAGGACCCACGCGGATCTGACACCTGCCACCCCCTGGCTTCGATGTTATACTTTTTTCTCCTTTCCATAATACATTTAAATTTTATTCAACCACCGAATCAAGCGATGTTCACGCGTGTGTACGCACAAGTACTTACATTGCTCGTCAACCCACCCCCTGGCTCCACAATGGGAAGTGGCAAAAAGGAAAGAGCCTGAATAAAAAAAGAAAAGAAAAAAAATAAGGCCCAAAAACCCAAACCCCCTTTTTTGGAGGCATGGTTTCCCTTTGGTTTGGTTTACCGAAACGCTAATACGCACCAGACTGTAGCTACGTAATAGCAGTGCTACTACTACTATTTTGGTGTTCAATGAATAACGGAGTGTTAGGTATTAATATCAGGTCTAATTAGGTCTACTAAGAAGCTTTGTAAATCACCTCGATCTTTGAACAATGATCAGAGTTTATAGAATAAAACAAAATAGAAGAAAGCGTGTCGAGATTTGGTATTCACTTTTGTTTCGTGTCAGTGTTTTGTTTTTCTTTTTCTTTTTCCTTTTAGTTTTTTGAAATTTTGGGTTTTAAAATTTTATTTTTTCTGGAAATCATATATTTTTCGCGAGACCCGTTTAACGTTATAACGATCATTTTACAGTTTATCGCACAAATGCATGCAGCTAGCTGGCTGATCACTTCTACCCACCCACCTCCTTCCAGCCATCCCATATTAATAATTCTTCTCAATTCAGCTGGGATTCACGAGAGTTAGCTATGTGCCCCTGCGCTTACACGTCTTGAACAGGAGAAAAATGCTTAATTATTTTTTATTCCACTTATCATATTTAATTGTTTCATTCTGCTCATTCTCTTTCTTTCGTCCTTCCCTTTTCCCCTTGTGCTATTCATCCTCCTAGTTTCTTTCTTTCTTTCTTTCTTTCTTTCCTTCTTTCTTTTTGTGCGTCTATTGAAACAGGAACCCAACTCTCACACAGGGGATCTGCACGATTTTAATATATCTCTCTTCTCCAGGTAATTGAACTTTCCAGGATCCTCAACCACCTTTTTCCTCGATAACACATTCCTTTCAGCCTCCCCCTTGCCTCTCTTTTTTTATTTTTTTTTCTTCTTTTCCACAGGCCTGTTTATTTATATATCCTCCAGGTTCCTTCCACTCATTTCGTCTTTTGACTAATTTTCATTCTCTCTTTCTCTTACTTTCATTTTTCCTCATTTTATACTTTCACAATGTCAGACAAGACTGCTCTTGAAATTTTTATCAGGATGCCTGTGAACCATGCGATGGTCAGCTACCTCGCCTCCACTACACTCACAGTTATCAAGTGCGAGCCAAGTACAGTGCCATCCTCTTACCAATACCCATCGCCTCCAGCCTCACCTACAAACGGAGAAAATGCTAAACGAAATGTAGCGATCACATCAAATGGTAAAGAATTGCCAAGCCTAGAGGCATATATTACGAACCTCATCAAAATGTCTAATGTTCAAACTGCCACATTGATGACCAGTCTGGTCTACTTGGCAAGGTTACGACAACGGCTACCACCAATGGCTAAGGGAATGGCATGTACCTGCCATCGAGTATTTTTAGCATGTCTAATAATGGCCGCTAAAAACCTCAATGATATGACTCCAAAGAATAAGTACTGGGCTAGATACTCAATGGGGTTGTTCAGCATAGCCGAGGTCAACTTGATGGAAAAGCAGCTGTTATATCTTTTGGATTGGGATCTCCGAGTCAAAGAGCAGGATCTTTTTGACCATTTCGCTCCTTTCCTTGAGCCTATAAAAGCTCAGCTCAGAAGAGAAGAAGCAGCCCAAGAAGCTCTGTACCACCGTCGGTACTCCTCCAATACCAGCAGCCCTCATCATCATTCTTATCATCATCGTCAATCAAGATCAAGTGCTAACTATAGTCCGGTTAGTCACCAGCAGTATCTCAATTATTCGCCATATAGCGCAACAGCAAACGCTATCCCATCTACTGGCATGTATACCCCTGAATACAGTCCAGTCAATTATTTATCACAGTCCCCCTCAAGTCCTTACCGGAAACAACACCGGCCAAGACAGTCGGGTACTCAACAACAACTACAGCAACAACAACGGTATATGGCTAGCCGAACTCCTCCAGCTAGCAACCAGCATTCTCAGCATCCAAGACTACATAACAAGTCTTCAGTGCCGCAGCTCACCCATTCATCGTCGCTATCAAACTCATCGTCGGTGTCGTCGATATCTACACTATCATCAACTAATAGCTCGCCATTAATGTTGGGTCCTTCACCTAGTATCGAGCATGACGTCGTCGAGTACAACGGTAGCCAGGCTACTCTGCTACCTAAAGAGAAGCATTACAAGGGCACATCTCATGGGTTCTCTAGGTTATGGAACCGTCAAGAGCCGAGACTTGCTGTGTAAGCCCCATACTTTTTTTTAGCATTATAATAATAATAATAATAACTTTTTTATTTTATTTAAAATCTATTTTACAGTTTGCCGGTCACTTTGCCCATTGCATTAATGACTGCCTCGACGTTCTCCTGTTTGAGGGCGCAGCACGGCACAATATTCCATGAGGGCCGTTCGTTTGCCAGTTTGTGTTTGAGAGCCAAGAACTTGTTCTCTGAGCCGGCCGTGTCGGCCTTTGTGGCTACCACTAGCGCATTCTTGTCGCCCAGTCGTTTCGGGCCCAGCTCTTTTATAAGGATATCCAAGTCATTGCATGGGTTGGCAGTATCCAGCCCAATAACAAACGCAACACTTTTGGACCGTTCAATATGTCTAAGGAAATCTAGGCCCATGCCTTTATTCTTACTGGCTCCTTCTATAATTCCAGGAATATCTGCTACAGCAATCGATGGTCTCGAGATACCTAGCGATATCACCCCAACGGAAGGATGTAGTGTTGTAAATGCCCAATGGCCCACTTTGGGTCTGGCATTTGAAATGCCCCTTAGTAGCGTTGACTTGCCCGCATTGGGTAGCCCTACCAGCCCCAAATCAGCTAACAACTTCAGCTCAAATAAAAAATGTTCTTTGATCAACCCTCTACCTTGTAAACTAAATGTAGGGTTACGGATATCGCCCGAAGCAAAATGCATGTTACCTAACCCTCCAGACCCGCCGCCTACCAGTAAAATCGGGTCACTTGGTTTATCAAGGTCTAATCCATTAACTAGGATTCTATCATTTTCTTGTTCATCATGACGTTTAATCATATCATGATATCTTACTCTACTTGCCAACCGTTTGAAAAAGTCCTTTTCTTTAATATTATCTATTTCATCATTCTCTTTAAAAATCCATCCATGGCCATCAGGATAAGAATCTCTATGCAATTTTATAAATATCTCATTATCAATTGATTTATATACAGTCGTTTCAATTTTGTAATTTTCATTACCGTCTCCCTCTTGACGTTCCAGTTCATGGACCACGCTAGGGTTAGGAATCCATTTGATCACCGTGCCAACAGGTACTTGTAATAATACATCGTCACCATGTTTCCCGGTTAACTGAGAACTACCACCATTCTTGCCATCGCCGGCTCTTACTACATTGGGTATTTTATCAAGACTGGTAAGTCCTTCAATAGCTTGAACATATATGGATCCACCTCTACCTCCATCACCTCCGTCTGCGGGGCCCTTAGCACGGCCAGCTTCCCTTAGAAATGATACTTTCCCATTACCACCGCGACCACTACGTAACTCAACAATTTTCAAATCAACAAAGTTACTTTCACGATTAATCCGAGTTCGATATGCAGCAGGTGAATATGGTAATGGGTATTGGATTTTCCCAATAGTTTCTCCATTCGCAAGCGCCTTGGCGTCTATCAGTTTACTATATCGTCTTATCCATTTTGACATTTTAGCTGTACGCTTCACTGAAATTTCGTGCCCATAATAATTTATAGCTACCCTGCAGGTATATGCATATGGTAGATCTAGAAATATTTAATATTATATAACTACATCGATCACAATTGCGATTAATTGCAATATTAATATTGATTACTAGAAAATTCAACATTGCAAATTTCATAATTGACATTATGGAATCAGAGAATACTCCTGGTGATACTGTTCAATCTACTCCTGGTCCGAGCTTGGACAAGAATGTTAACTCATCTCCGCCCCATAGTAATGGGAAACGGACCAAGCAAGTTCATTTGCAACCGAAGACCTCTTCAACTGACAAGCCGCCGGCAGTCGAAGGAGAAGAAAAACCCAAATCCAAACGAGGTGGGTCTAAGCCTATATTGAAAACTAGTGGGATTGCGCGTGTTGAAAATCATGTCAAGAATACATTGGTTGCACCGGTTATGCCTATTAATCAAAAAAATTATTATACGGATTATTTGAAACGAGATGATCAATTATTAATGGTACGAAGGTTTAATGAAGAGCAAGCCCAATTAAAACAATTGCAAGCTGCCAAAAAGGAAGAAGACAAAATACAAAAAAAGGATGACCATGAAGATGAAATAATGGAAGGTGGTGTTGAAGAAGAATTAAATGATGATGAAAATGATAATGATGATGATGAGAATGATGAGAATGATGATGTGGCCGGTTCCAAGATCATTATTTTACATCCTGGATCTACTAATTTACGGATGGGATTATCATCACATGCATTTCCCAAAACTATTCCTAATGTTATTGCTCATAAGATTCCCAATGGTCAAAAACGAGATATTGATGAATATGATTATAAGATAAATTCAAATGAATTTAATGAAGCTTATAATACTGTTTATAAAGACTTTAAAGAACGAATGAAATTTTATAAAAGAAGGATTTTACCTAATTCTCATGAATTAGTATCAGGGTTTAATTCTAGATCAACACCTGAATTAATTCCTGAACATAATGATCTTGATCAAACTGAATGGATCAAAACTGATGATAAAAATAATTCATTATATTATACTGGTGAAAAGGCATTAAAACTTAATGATGAAGAAGATTTTTATTTAAAATGGCCAATAAGATATGGTGATTTTAATGAAACTGATTATTCATCACCTCAAGAATTATTAGGAGATATTTCAAGAATTCTTGTTGATGGGTTTGAATCACAATTAGGGATTGGGTTTAAAGATTATTCTGAATATAAGATTGTATTTATTATTCCAGATTTGTATGAAAAGAATTATGTTATAACAATGACTGATCTTTTATTAAATATGGGGTTTTCTAAAATATGTATTTTACAAGAATCAATGGCAGCTACATTTGGTGCTGGTATATCATGTGGATGTATTATTGATGTTGGTAGTCAAAAGACTTCAATTACATGTATTGAAGAAGGAATGGTTATAACTGATAGTAGGATTAGGTTAAAATATGGAGGTGATGATATTACATTAGCATTTATTAAATTATTAATGAAATCAAATTTTCCTTATAAAGAAATGAATTTAAATTATCAATTTGATTGGATATTAGCTAATGAATTAAAAAAAAAATTTGTAACAACAAATGATGCAGATTTAGCAGTACAATTATATCATTTTTATAGAAGAGCACCAAAAAGACCAACATACAAGTATGATTTTAAAACATTTGATGAAGTAATGTTAGCACCATTAGGATTATTTTATCCACAATTATTTGAAATGAAGGATAAGTCTAAAAATAAACATAAATTATTCCCAAAATTTAGAGATTATTATGAAGATAAAATAGGTGATCCAATTTCAGATGCTCAATTAAACATGTATAAAAATACTTTGGCTGTATATGGAGAAAGTTATAATTCGGGTTATACTGTTAATGATCTAATTAATAATAATAATAATAATAATAACCCTAACCAATCAGTTGGTCCTTCAACTCCAAATTTGGATGGTGAAACTTCAACACCAATCCCCAATAATAAACCAGAAACAGTTCAAGGTAAAGCAGTGGTACATGCATCAGCGGTACAACAACAAGTCAATTATCAACAACAAGTAAATGAAACGCTTGATGATACCATAACACCAGTTATTGCCCTTGATCATGCAATAATTGAAAGTGTGACTCAAGCAGTAGCAGCAAAGGGTACAACAAACACAAACACCTCACCATTATCAACAAAACAATATTTTTATAATAATTTGATGGTTATAGGTGGTGGTGTTAAATTTAATGGATTTGAAACTTTATTAAGTGATCATATTGCAATGTGGAGATCATCTGCTGCTCAAATTTCTGGTGATGATAATGAAATAAATCATGCAGGTGAAGTTGGTATAATGCCAATACCAAGAGATATTGATCCTGAACATATAACTTGGAAAGGGGGATCAGTATATTCAAAACTAAAAATTGTAAATGAAATGTGGATATCAAAACATGATTGGGAAATGTTAGGGCCAAGATGTTTTCAATATGGTACTTTATTTGTTTTTTAACATAAAAATAATATTATATATTATTGTCTAAATTATATAAAATGATAAATGTAATTATAAAGGTAATTCAAATGATACATTAACATCAATATCTCTTGCCATTTGAACAACTTTTGATAATTGACAAACCTTTTCAGCAGCTTCATCTAAATCATTAAAAGAAAATAATTTCAAGCCTGATTCATCAATTAATTTTTGAGCAGCTTCATAATTAGTACCTTGTAATCTTGCAACAATTGGAATATTTAAATTCATACTTTGAGTTACAGCAATTAAACCTCTAGCAATATTATCACATCTAACAATACCACCAAAGATATTAACAAAAATAGCAGTAACACCAGGTTCACTTGTAATTAATTGAAATGCCTTTTCAATAGCTTGAGCAGTTGCACCACCACCACAATCAAGGAAATTTGCTGGATCACCACCATAAAGTTTAATAATATCCATTGTTGCCATTGCTAAACCAGCACCATTAACTAAACAACCAATATTACCATCAAGTTTAATAAAATTCAAGTTTGATTTTGAAGCTTCAACTTCATCAGGATCTTCTTGTGATAAATCTCTCCATGATGAAATATCTTCTTGTCTAAATAATGCATTATCATCAAAACTTAACTTTGCATCCATTGCTAATACTTTATGATTAGTAGTTTCACTTAATGGATTGATTTCAACTTGAGTTGCATCCTTTTCATCAAATACTCTATAAAGTTTTTGAATAGTTGCTGCAGCTTCAGGAGTTGCCTTTGATGAAAATCCTAAAAATTTTGCAATTTCTAATGCTTGATCATCATCAACTCCCTTATGAATATCGACTTTAAATGATTTAATTGCTTCAGGATTTTCCTTTGCAACTCCTTCAATATCCATACCACCTTGAGGTGATGCAACAATAATTGGTGATTGACTTTGACGATCCATTAATACTGCCAAATATGCTTCACGACGAACAAATTCTCTTTCAACAATATAAACAGCAGTAACCTCTTTACCCTGAGGACCACTCTGTTTGGTGATCAATTTATGATTAAGCATTTGTTCAGCAAAAATTTTGGCCTCATAAGGTGAAGAAATTAATTTAACCCCACCTTTTAATCCACTATCAAATACTCCCTTACCTCTACCTCCGGTCAATGCTTGGGCCTTGATAACCATATCTTCAAGGTTAAGATCCTTGGCAATCTGCTCAGCTTGTTCAGGAGTAGTGGCAGCACTACCCTTAGGCACACCAATGCCATATTGACGTAATAATTCAGCAGACCGATATTCATGAAGTGACAAGAATCGTTTCTGAGTACTAGCCATTAAAGGGGCTCGTAGACCAGTGGCCCGTCGCAATCCCTTGAGCAGCATTGACATTGTTTGTTTGTTTGTTGATTACTTTGTTGATTGGTTGGTTGGTTGGTTCTTCTTTTGCTTTGATTGTTGCGTAAAATGTTGGGAAAAGCCTTGAGCGGGTAAAACAGGAGAAGAGGGGAAGTTGCAACACCCGAAAAAGTCCATCATTTTTACAATTCTATCCGCTCAGCGATGTTCAGCCGTACCGCACGGCTAAAAAAATTATCCGGCCATTACCGAACGCACATCCATCCGTACGTACGCCTATGGATATTCCAATCTAACATGTACGTACACATGTATAGCGCAGCGCTAGCGCAGCGCTGTAGAGCTCGAGACTAGTACTATATTGACTGGCTAGTCGACTCCTGAGTATAACCATGGATATTGACAAACAGGCAGCACAGTTTAGTGTATCTGTTGACTCTGCGTTACAGCTGGTAAGTTCATGGTTGGGTGAAGAAAGCGACAGTGAGGAAACAGCTGTTGAATCGCATACCGATGGATCAAGGGATATTGAAAAATCTTTAAAGCCAGTAGTTGGATCTGGTCGAGCAGGGTTAGGAGCAACGCCGGTGAATAGAACGACTAATAGCCAGTCGCGGGCCATGGAAGCATTGGTGAAGGTAACCAAAAAGGGGAAGAGCCAGGAGCCGCTGATACGGGAGCCGGCCAATGTGCAAAATGGCAGTAACAATAATAATGAAGATGATAGTGAAAGTGAAGATGAATTTTCAAAAATGGCATTGAAAAAACGAAATACCAAGCATGCATTTGATACATATGGCAAATCCAAAAAACGCAAGAGTAAACGGTAAATACTCCACTAGAGTTAAAAAAAAAAGTATTATTTATTGTTATTATTATAATATATTATTTATATTATAATGACTTATATATATATATATATACAGATTGAATCAATTGATCAATTTTGCCTTTTTCGAATTCCGTTCACTATCTTCCTCATTTTGTTCATCAGTAGTTGGGTTCAACAATGACTGAACGCTAGGCGTAGTCAACCTTGGTCCACTTGTATTGCTCGTACTTGTAGTACTAGTACTGGTAGTACTTGTAGTGCCACTAACACTCGATAATCCACTTGACGAAGTGCTTCTGCTATGTTGAGCACTAAATGAGCCCCTATTAAGTGGCGAGGGCCCATACGCTGATCGGATAACCGCAACTTCTCCGGAAGTGTGTCTTCGAAATGATTGTCCGTCAGGTGAAAACCCTCCACTGGTAGCTGCGGTCGTGGATACAACTTTGTTGGGGTTGGCTAGTGGGAATGATCCGGGCCGTTTATCCCTACTAGGCAACCCTGAGTGGTCCAAGATCCCCGGAGGTAACGACGAATGATGCAATGGTGATTGGCCGGGAGTCAGCCCTTCAGGAGTGAATGGCCTTGTTTGTGATGGAGCTGATCCCGGATGCTGAAAATATCCACTTGGTCCTTGTGCTTGTCCTTGTAATTGTGATTGTGCTTGTGCTTGTGCTTGTGCTTGTGCTTGTGCTTGTGATTGTGCTTGTGATAGTGCTTGTGCTTGTGATTGTGGTTGTTGTGGTTGTGGCTGTGGCTGTGACTGTGGTTGAGGTTGGGGTTGTTGTCCCTGTCGACCACCATGTGTTTGAGTGGAATGCGAACTAGGAGCATGATGATGATGAGGTTGATTCATTGGCATAGGGTGAAGAGGATCATATATGATCGATACTGCTCTTTCTCGTGTACCAAACTTCAGTTCACTGGATAATCCGGGCAAATAACTGGGCAATGATCCATGTCTAGGTCCAGAAATGGGGGGAGCCGGCTGTTGTTGGCCAGCAACAGAGCCGAATCCACTTACAATGCTCCCCTGAGGGCTGGATGAATGCGAATACACACCAAGGGGAATACTTGAAACAGAATGATGATGATACCTTGGATAATTTTGTAGAGGGGGTGGGGGTAATGAAGGTAAAATAGGAGGTTCTAATCCACTTAATGTTTTTAACCCTTGTTCCAAAGAATCTTTCAATCCTTGCAAGATTTTGCTTCGACGAGTTTTGTGTTGTTGTTGTTGTTGTTGTTCGTTAGAATTAGTATTATTATTAATATTATTAGTAGTGTCATTAATGGTAGCATTGACGTTACTGCTACTCTCAAGCTTGTCATCATTAAGTATTGTTTCCGTTAAAATTGTCATATCATTATGCATAGATTTCATTGTTTCTGTAACAGCCGTAAGTTGATTGCATAGAATCACATTGGTATCATGGTTCTGCCATACCAGCCGTTCCAAATATGCCACTTTTGATTCCAAATCATAAAAAACCGGTCCTGATTCTGGGAATGGATATCCCTGGGTTGAATTTTGAGTCTGAGTTTGTGTTTGGTTTTGATTTTGACCTTGACCTTGACCTTGAGGATAAGGCGGTGGCAAAGGTTGAGGCTGTTGCTGAGGAGTAGACGTTCCCGACCGTTGTGATTCCGAGTCCAAGGTATTGTTGTTATTAGTATGGGTCGAGGAAGAATTCCCAAGAGCAGCAGTACCGGTAGCAGCAGTTGAGGATGATGGGTTTGTTGATTTCCCAGGAGTATCCGGGGTATTATTAGTTTCCGCATTAGGAGTGGGCGTTGAATCTGAATTCCCAGAGCTATTTGGTTGAACCGGGACGGCTAATGTAACTGACTTCAATGATATGTTATCTCTATTATTAACTGCTTGTCTTGAAGATCTCCGTCTTATAGCTCTTAATGAATCCATATCACCCCGCTTGAATATCCCCTCGCCATGAGTAAACTCCCATTGCGACATGTCTGAATTGGTATTACCGCCATGAAAGGTATCATTGACTTTATGAAACCCATACATGTTCAATTGTCGTACAAAAGAGGAAATATTTGTATGTTTGAAATATTGACTCAACACTTTAGAGAATTCCTCGTTTGGTCTAACCACAAAACTTGAATTCGAAGGTGACCATGATATTAAATGACTTATAGAGTTATCCTCGAGCATACTGTACAACTTGTGGATAAATGCAGATTGGTTAACTTTCAACCCTGATGATAAAACCGGGAATTTGGAGGTGTTATAGTTGGTACTTGTTGATGATATGGGTTCATCCTTCGGTCTCCTACTACTAGTTTGAACATCCTGACTGTTATCCCTGGATGATTCCGAGTCCGATAAAGAGGCCGTCGCCGCCGCCGCCGCCAAAATTGGTGGTTTGATATCGGCATGGTTTGTGGTGGTAGGAGTATTATCTATACTGGAATTTCTCGAGACGTCTTCTTGCTTTATCGAGTCCGTGGCTAGCCGTTCCTCTGTGTCTGTGTCCGCTGGGGGTTTTTTCGTATTGTGTTCAGACAAAATGATGGGACTTGGCGGTGAACCCACCATTTTCCTAGAAATATATTCACCACCAGGAGGGTGTGTGTGTATGAAAAAGAGTGTGAAAGAGAGAATGAGAGAGAGAGAGAGAGAGAGGGAGTGTGTGTGTGTGTGTGTGTGTGTGTGTGTTTATGTATGCAACGCCTATAATTGGACTCTAATAAAAAAAAATTCTGGAATTTTTTTTTCTTTCTTTCAGTCTATCTTCTTTTGGTCTAGCTGGTTCAAGGGTGAAAAATATGGGTGTTCGAGATAACACAAGCAAGTAAGGAAGGGATATGAGCGAGCCGTGGGTCGATTGGAAGGCGACGAATGATACCAGGTAGTAGAAGGTTTCGGATTGATCCAAAGGGACCCAGTGAAGAGAGAAAGGAAGAAAAAAGGGTTTATGCGTGGAAAATAAATTTGCTAGAATTATAGGTAGGTGAGAGGGGCAAGGCAAAGATGGTGATGGTGATGGTGATGGTGATGATGATATGATAAACTGTTAATATTGTAGCTATTATAATAACCACATATTAATATATATATATAAATATTATTGCAATAATTGTACCTAAATTTATATAACATATAAGTTATTATATGAGATTGATTGATTGATTGTTATAGCCGCCTAGCTGGCAACTGGTAGCTAGTTATCCCGTCAAATCTTCATCATCATCATCATCATCATGATTAATATATTAGTATTTCATTTTTAGAGAAACTTCAATAAACGTTTTATTGGTATTTTTTTTTTTTTATTTTTATTTTTTATTCCTTTTTTTGATATATTCGAATCTTTTTTTTTTTTTATTTTATTTATTTTTATTTTATTTTTATTTTTATTTTATTTTTATTTGCATTTTTTGAGTTTTTTTCTTTTTCAATTTTAATCAATGGAAAAATAAAAAAATTATAGTGCAAAAGCTAAGCGCTAAACTAGAAACAACTTGCATGTTTGCAAATTAGACGCCGGAGAAATTTATATAACCCAAAAAAATAAAAAAAATAAAATAAAAACGAAAAGTTCCTAACCGCTTGTACCTACGTAATTGCCATATACATAATATATTTTTTTCATATTTTATTATTAACAATAATAACATTAATAATAATAATAATAATATTAATTAAGCATAGTCGATCGCGATCAAAGCTTTAAAATTTTACTATGCATAATATAGCATATGAACCGCGCACATTGTGGAAAACGTGTATACTACTACCATATAAATTTAAGTGCAAACAAATTTGAGATCCACCGGTCGGCCGAGACATAAACTCAAGCCCACAAAGCATTGACAAAGAAGGATATATCTGGATGGCAGTATATATATTACTTGGATAACACGTATAATTATATGTAGATATAATATGTTTTATTAGAGAGTGTCACATGTGCAATTAATGGGGTAGTGCTATATATATATATACATAATATGTTATGGGATATCCGTGGTTAACCACTGTTTCAAAGTAAAAGGCTCCATTGAGACGGATGCGTTGGCGATGATGCTTAAGGGGTGAAATGAGTACAGCTAGCTGTGGTGCACTCAGGGCAGGTTTTTCACCAACAGTCATAATAATAATAAGTTATAACCACCATCCTCAGGCTTTTTTCTTCTTCACTTTCTGGATCCGGTTTGCATGCGAGGCAATAACTCGTAACGTTACAGTACTGTGCTTCAGCAAAAAATCGTCACAACCCCATTTAGGCTAGTTTAAGCGCCTCGCTTATATTTTGTTATATATATTATTTGTGTTATGTAATATATTTTATATATATAATCTGGTTTTCAAGATTCTAGAAGCTGGTTACGCGGCTTATACAAGGTTTGAAATGTAATATTTCATGTGTTCAAACCACAATAAGAGGCCTCGAGATGATGATAGTATATTGCGTATAGTTAGATATAACATCGATGACGGTTGAGAGTTGCGCCAAACCGGCATGCCGACATGCTATAGCGCATATTCATATTTGCATGAGGGTGAACATGTTGGGGAATGAAATAAAAGCAAGAAAATAAAATTAGAAAAAAAATAAAAAAAAATAAAAAAAATAAATATAAAAGGCTTTTTTCCAAAACGCCTGAATTCAAAAGCTTATTGTTTCTTTTTGCCAGCTAAATACTTGGATATCGATATATTAGAGATATATTTATACCGGTATATAACAAACTATAACATATAGATATATTCTTGATATTTGATATAGAAATATTTTCTTAAAAGGGCAGTAAAGAAAAACTAAGGTTGGGGAGGTCCCTCCATTATACTTTGTATCTACGTATAGCTATCTCTAGGACGAATACATTGCCATGTGAAATTTCCGTCATATAGAGCGCTGACACTTTAAGCTAGCTCTACTAGAAAATCTGGAGATCCCTACTGATACTAGTACGTACTTCCCTATGAGAAATTCCGCATTGTAACGGTTGCAACTTGCCAGGGCTGGAGCTCTTGGCGGGTCCGACTACCGCTCTTGAGTTGAAACATGCTGCAATTGCTCCAGTGGCAGTTTGCTTGTAACTGGATCCAACCAAAAAAAGAAAGAAAGAAAGAAAGAAAGAAAGAAAGAAAGAAAGGATCAGCCCAGTGCGCGTGCAAGATGGTACGTCGCAACAAAGCAGCGGCGTCACTCGACTCCGGAAAGGTGGATATATGACAGGCATGTCCAAGGATCGAAGACCTGGGCACGACTGTGGTATCCGCGTACGAGCGGGAGGGGAGGGGAAACAAGCGGTCCAAATGTTGTATCGTTGGAATGCAGAAATCATCGAAGATCCATGAGATCTTTTTGACTAAGTAGGCGTATTCTATTTATATAGGATAGTTATAGCATATATAAATGGGTGACTGGATCTAGAGATGGGTATTTTGTAGATATATTTGGAAAATGGGTTTCTAATTAGTACCAGCTGGTAGTTATGAAAAGGTATATATATGATATATCATACTAGCTCATAGCTAGCTAGGTAGGTAATATTATAGGTATATGCATGGAGGATCTGGTAAAGTTAGTGCGATGGAATTGCACGCGTGTGCATAATAATAATCGATCATAACGGCTCTAGCTTCCAATGAACATATTATAAGGGCCAGAGATATACAGTCTATGCATTGTTTTTGTGAATTTTCACTTTCTGTTCATGGTTTTATTGTTATATATGATATATCAATATTTACTAGTATTTACTAATAATTGGTATTATTAGTATTTTATTATTAGTATTATTATTATTATTAGGGGGAAAAGAAAAAAGCTAGCCTTATCTGTGACGATCGAAATATTTTTAAAAAAAAAAAAAAAAAAAAAAAAAAAAAAAAAAAAAAAAAAAAAAAAGAGTTGCAGCAAACGCCCTTAAAACGGTTTTTGTGTCATTGTGCATTTATGCACTTTAAATCATATGCCCGCATACAACTATATAACACATTATATAACCTTATATTATGTTATGAAGTACAAGCTTGTTATTGTATATATACTAGCTAGTAATACTATTATTGTATATAAATATCATAACAAGTTATGTTATTATATATAAATATATATATATATATATGTTATACAAATATGTAGGGAAGCTAGTTGAGAATTCTCAAGTGGCCAGGGGCAGTGCACTCGGCCTTGGCTCTGAGAATCAATGCACACACACAATTGGCCAAATAAATCTTCGGATCCGAAGCTAGTCCAATACTCCGACCCGGTCCGACCTACCGCCATACTGAAAAGTCCGACCCAAAATCCTCACCAGTGGTAATAGCGATAGATTGTAGTAGCAGCAACAGTTATTAATGACTGGATTCAGCATGCTACAGCCATTTGGAAAGTTGTTCCTATATATAATAATAATATGATATTGTCTAAATAATTTTAACCAAGAGCTTTATAACCTTCTCAGGCGGTCAATGCCACGTACTTACACACGTAACATATTATTACAAGTTATAATTATTACAAGTTATAATTATAACATGGTACCATATAACCATATGCCATAGTGGCGTAGGTTTTGGTGCACGTGACATACATGTGTATGAGTGTGGAGGTTCATCATCTGGTGGAGGTTTTTACCACCACTCAACTATTTACTCCAACTCTACTATTTGCGCTTCTATCAAATATCCAGTGTATATCAATCAGCCTGCCTTCACTGGGCCTTTGCTCTGTCATGAAGATATATCTATATCTTGATGTATATATACATATTATAATACGAGCAATACACTCCAAGAGTTTGTTTGGAACGCATTTAATGAAATTTCGATCGTAGCGGATCAGTGGTCCGACTCCAAGCAACTACCAGATGGATCCAGCATACTATAGTAACATTTGAATTGGAAGAATCAGGTGATACATTCATGGTCATACAAAGCTGAATATTCGCGCTTGTCGAGGTGCATTCCCGACTCCCACTAGCCTGATTCAAGTGCTTGCTAGGCTAATATATTATATTGCATAACATTTGCATACAATTAATATACTAGCTAACAGTTATAATTTGCATGTTATAACTAGTTAATTATGGCCTTATAATGCGAGTTCTTGAGCTATAGGCATGCAGTAGGTATGCGAACCACACTTGAGACTCGTCTGGCCAATGATATCTGCTTATTGCAATGTCTATGCACAATGGTACGGCCGCCAATAGTATATTGTAGGCCTAGTGCAAACTACTAATTAATGTCACATTTCGTTTTAATGCACGTTTATTCCACTAAGCAGTACTCGTACTATCGGTATTAATATCTAACTAATTGCTAGCATGCAATGCTATGGATGATCATGATTAGTAGTACCATTGGATATACTGCTGTCACCAATCATAGGCTACTCTAGAGATCTCACAATTTTCCACTTTATTTCAAAATTTGTTAATATCTAATTAGGGAGTTGCTAAACGTACAGTGATTTTACTAAACCTACAAACGTTTTTTCTAAACCTACAAACGTTTTTTCTAAATGTACAGTGCTTGTCGACTTAGAAAAACCGGGGTACGATTTTCTAAACCCACAAGAGATTTTTCTAAACCCACAAGAGGTTTTTCTAAATATACAAGAGTTTTTTCTGAAATGACAGTCTCATATAAATAGTCCAGAATGGATGCCATTAGCGTATTGAAGTCAGGTACTCGAATTCTAACGACTTTTTCATAGTTTTTCTGAACTTTCTGATATAATTATGACCTCAGTTCGAAAATTAGAGGCCATTAGGGTAGCCTGTTCCTATTCTATGATCAAATACTAGCTAGCATCAAGTTAACTGATAATAAATTGTAACTAATATTTTATACCCTAATATTATCTCAAATAATTGTTCAATTTCATCTAATTGAGCTTGGACTGTTTATATTAATTGTCTAATAGTAATATCAATGTAAAGTGCAAAATAAATACCTTTTAAAGAAGTTGAATAATCATCATCAAAAAGTACGTCTAAAAACCATACGATTCGACGAACTCTTAAATAATCTTAATTGAAGTAAATTCGAAGTAAAAACGTTTCAAAAGGCTGTTCTACTGTTCCTATAGACTGTTATA
>JAJMEQ010000049.1:0-76312 GCA_030574255.1 Groenewaldozyma tartarivorans | reverse complement strand
CATTGGTGTATATATATTCCTCGTAGCTCCCAGTGCTTTCATTGGTGTATATATAGTCTTCGTACCTCCCAGTGCTTTCATTGGTGTATATATATTCCTCGTAGCTCCCAGTGCTTTCATTGGTGTATATATAGTCCTCGTAGCTCCCAGTGCTTCCACTGGTGTATATATATTCCCCGTAGCTCCCAGTGCTTCCACTGGTATTTCTGGTGCATGTATATTCCTCGTAGTACCCAGTGCTTTCATTTGTGTATGTATATATATTGTATTTATATTCCTCGTAGTTCCCAGTGTCTTCAGGGGTGGTCCTTTTCTCTTAGCCATAGTCTACGTAATTCCCAGTGCCGTTTCTGGTGTTCTTCCACGTAATTCCCAGTTCTTACACTAGCGCACATCCTAGTCCATTTTCGGTCAAAATCCAAACGTGCCAGAGAAAATGTAGGTAGTAATAAAGGCTGGGATGTTGGGCAAGATCTGCAATGATTCATATATATAAGAGCAGACACAATACTACCATATAATTATAGAGTCATTGTCTTTTTTTTTTTATCTTTAGAGTCTTTCATAAGCAAAGTGGTAACCAAAATGTCCATGGAGCTCAGTTCTAACGGGCAAGTGGCTTTTGTCAGAGTGGTTTTCTAATGTTACCAACACGTGATCTACCGATCGTCAGGGGCCCCCCTATCGGCCCCCCGCGGTAACATTGTGCAACTGATACTGGTACAGTGATACCATTACCAACTTTTTGAAATTTTGATTCATTTATTTTGTTTTGAATGCATTGTTCAGGAGTATGCATTTTTTGCATCCCAACACTAGCCAAATATCAGCTATTGACTCGTACATACAACTACGATAATGTAATTTTCCAGAATACCTTAGAAATTACGGAAGCCAAAGCCAGATTCTGTGAATGACGCCAAACTAGTACTATTAAATTCCATAGCTGATTGTTTCGCGATCATCCTAATTTACCGGCATTATCTCAAGCTATCTATCATTTAGCATTCACCCTCGGTGTTCAAAGTGTTTAAATTGCTAGTTAATAAATAAATCTAAGTAGCTACTCTAGCCTTACCCTTTCCTTTACTATTTATCTCATTCTTTTGAGAATTTTCAAAGCTCTCCCGAACAGAAATATAATGAGCCATTTCTTCACTACTAATGCTTGGTACCAACTCTCTCAATGCTTTATCAAAATCCTGCATTCTGACCTTGGCCTTAGTGTCATGCTCAGTGGCGATATTCCCAAACCACCACCTCCTACTCACTTCAGCTAGCCCTTTCTCTTTCCTGTCCTCGTTATATTTTTCTACTTTTTCGTCAACAATTCCAGCTGTTCGTATCATTGCATTTAACATAGCGTCTGATGTTACCGCATAAAAATCCGCACCAGTCAAGGTAAAAGGGCATCCAGCAGCAACTTTTCCCAAATCAACATCCTCATCCAGCTCAAACTTCCTAGTTAGCGCTCTAAGAACTTTCTCCTGCTTCTCGTGAGTATCTGAAACTCCCAGGTATAGCATTTTATCAAATCGTCCTGGTCGTAACAATGCCTCGTCAAGCAAATCTGGTCGATTCGTAGCGCCAACAACGAACACTCCCTCACCTCCACTACCACTCATCCCATCAAGTTCTGCCAGCAATTGAGAGACTATTCTATCCATTACACCTCCGGAGTCGCCTTGGTTTCCTCGTTTAGGAGCAACTGAATCTAATTCGTCAAAGAAAACTACACATGGCTTGGCGTCACGTGCCCTTTGAAAAACTCGTCGCACATTCGCTTCTGATTCACCAATATACATGTTAAGCAGTTCAGGGCCCTTGACTGAGAAGAAGTTAAGCGAAAACATTGTAGCGATTGCCTTAGCTAGTAATGTTTTACCAGTGCCTGGTGGACCATAAAATAAAATCCCACTCCGTTTCTTTACCCCGTCAGAGAATAATTCAGGATATTTCAACGGCATATCAATTGTATCAAGAATTTCTCCCTTGACAGTATCAAGTCCACCAACATCCTCCCAGGTTACATTGGGTATCCGTGGTGCGCCTATCATGTCACTATATTTCGATCGTGCAGAATTAATTGCCTGTTGAATATCCACGGGGGTAATTTTGATTACAGCCCTTGAGCATAAAACAATGTCACTCATTGTCCCATTATTCTTTGACAGCCTATCTAAGGCAGCTGCTCGGGCATATTTCATTATGGATACCAAGTCTTTCGGAACCAAGCCTGCAGATTCCAGTGCCATTTTATCATAAGAAACATCATTACGTAGCTGAAACTTGAAATCAACATCCCTAAGGTCGTAATAAGATGCCATGCAACTTTTATCGCTTTCATTTTCGCTAAGGTGTCTGAAAATTTCTTTTCGTTGTTGCTCGGTCGGTACAGGAACTTCAACCTCAAATTTAAATAGAGACCTAATGTTATCAGGTAAACTATCGGCATCAATAGCAGTGGCTACCAGTATGAAGGTATTAAATTCTGACAAGGTTTCAGATAAACCCGTCCCATCCTCTTTGAGTGCGTTTAAATGCGTTAATAAAACTATGCACGGGTCTATAGTACTAGCTCGTTCCAGACGAGCCTTTAAAGTACCTAATGTCTTGGCGTCGCTCTCACCAGCAATATTCAGACAGTCAACTTCAAATAAATGTATACCTAGTTCGCCCGCAATGCTCCGTATAACGGTCAGTTTGCCTGTGCCCCTACTGGAAGACGTCACAAGTAAGCTGGCCTGTAAGTGAGCTTCAATAGAAGCTTTTATTATTTGCCTAATGTTTTTAGCAAAGGGGAATATGGTACCATCATATCTAGGTAAAGGTGAAAGTCCCACATATTGCCTCCAGCCTAACTCTGTACCGGCCACTTTGCCCTTGCATAACCCTGACTGGACCATCCGTGTAGAGAATGGGTCAACAATGCATTCATCTTCGGTAGTTCCAGAGGAGTTCGATAAAGAGGTAACCTTAAACCAAGTAATCTCATTGGGATTACCTGTGGGCATTATGTCCTGGTAAGCCTTTTCACCTGAATACAAATTCCACGCTAAAACCGTATCAATTGTAACAGCAACTAGGTCCCCGCTTTTAACACACCTCTGGGAACTTTCAAACATGTTTCTTAATGATGACAAAAACGCAGGCTGGTACGTTTTGTCTGTAGTTGTGGGAGAGGCCACCCTAGCTATAACGACTTCACTTGCCAGTGGGATACTATCTTGTGAATTGTGTGTTATTACTACTGAACTGGGTGTACCAATATTATACCACAACAATGGAGATAAGTACAGACAAGTATTGGAAGCCGAGCATGGCTCTGGATAAGAATATAATCTGATTTTCCTTATGTTTCGGTTGTCAGGTGTACTAAGCGTAACAAGGTCGCCTGAAAAACAGCCAATCTCTGCAAGTTGCTCAACTTTCACTAAGCCAATTGCTTCAGTATCTTGTAGTTTGCTTGGTGTAGGAGTAAGAGTCGTTATATCTATAGGTGAAGTCAACGGCTGAATAGACAAAGTTTTACCTGACCCACTATCATCAAAACCAAAGTCCAAAAATTTAGATACATCAACTTCTAAATCAGCCAATTTATCTTCCATTTCAATATTATGTTTTTTTACTACCGTTATCCTCGTATTAGATGTCAGAATCCCTTGCTCCGTAGGTTCACTGATTTCCACATGGCCCTCGATCCTTGGAATAAAGGAGCCTTGACGTACAATATGAGAGTATGCAAGAAGATTTTCAATAAGGTCTTTGGAGTTGCTGAAATGGTTGTACTGATCTACTGGTAACGAAATAACCATATGTTCAATTATTGGAGGAGTCACGCGTCTAACCAGTACCGTCGGTTTATATGAATATAATTCGCGGAATGGAGTCAATGCGCACGTATCTGGTGGCAGATCATCTACTCTTATTGCTATGAATAGTTTCCAGTCACCTGTGGGGTTAATTTTGAGAGTAACATAATTGGTTTCTGTCCCCACATCATCAAATAAATCCGTAAAGAGATCAGAGGAAAGTGCTACCTTGTCTTGAGGGATATCGGCTCGATATGCTAGTTTCCCATGATAAATTTTTCCCGACCTCCTAAATAACCATGGATTGTTCTTACGTATCGTTGACAAATCCAGTGTCATATTGTTAATTTACCCCGGGTAAAGGTTTGGAGAAATCGATGTTTTTCCCCGTTTACAGCATTAACAAATATATTTGCAAAACTTTGAGCAGCTGCTAGTTCCATTTTTAAAGTTTCCGTGATTTTTTCGGAACCCCGAATAGCTTCGATTTTATTTTTTATAAAGTAGAACACAATATTATCATGGGATTCGCAAGGAAACGGGACAAATTCTACGCAATCTACTTGTGAGTATTTTATATGAATTGACTCAATGGCATTCTAACATGCAGCATCTTACATTTTTTTATTACACTTATTATAGATGTAACAATTGCAGTACCAAAAGAATACCAATTAGAATTTCAGCAAAAAGCTGGCGAGTTCCATATCACACAAAATAATGATTTACTGGTAGCGAGCCGGCCTAAATGGTTGCAAGGGTTTGTGTGGCTTGAATTGATATTCCAGACCCCTTTTTTCCTCATTGCTGCATATGCCCTTTATAAAGGTAAGTTTCAGAGACGTCTTTAAAGATTTCAAATGCTTGAGTCTAACTAGCCCAGGGTCCAGAAAAGTATATATAGCATTGCTTGTTTATGGTGTGGAAGCTGCTGTTACAACTTTTGGTTGTCTCGTTGAGGTTTACTACTTCCAAGGGCTTGATAATGGCTCGCGTATCAAATTGTTGTCCTTTTATTTCCCAACGTTACTCCTGCCATTGGTTATAGCCCTTGACAGTTATGGTGTTATATCTAGTTGGATAGATCTGCTTCCAGAAAAAATAAAGATAGACTGATAGTAATCTGATACTGAGGTCCATTAATGGGTCTCAGGGAGCTCAATTGAATATTCACGTAACAAGTCACTGGCAGCTTGGTTGACATAGATGGTGCTTAGTCCTGTAGATAACCCTTCAAGATCGTACTCCTCGTGTTTAATACTATAAGCAGGTGTCCATTTAAGTATCCTCGTATGTAATAATGGCTTTGATGACCCTTTAAATGTACGTAACGCTTGAGAGGTTAACGGCGAAGGTGATGCGCATATGAGTAACGTGGAAGACTCGTCCATAGTTCCAGACAGCTGGGACTCAAAGGTTCCAATAAGTTCTCTAACAGCACTTGGTGTCAATTTGGAATTAGAGCTTTTGCATTGGACCATTACAGACAGCACTTTGTTGTCGCGTCCAATGAGATTACCAAGAATATCTACCCCACTATCACCAGCCCCTCCAAGCCTTTTGGCATCAGTTAGCCCAAATTTCTGTGTCAAATGGTGTAAAACGGTATATTCGTATAATGTTCCCACGTGCACCGCACTGTGTTGGTTCAATTTAGATAAATGAATGTAATTCAAATATGATGCAAGGTCCCAGTGAAGGTCGGGTTTGACCTCAGAAGCAAAGTATCGTAACCCATTTTTCAAAAAGCTCATATAGGCCAAGAAGTCCGGATCTTTAGAAAAGTGCGTTTCTGTGAGGTGAAAATTTCTGGGGCTGCCACAAACTGAAATTTTCAGAGGCTGCGTGTAGCTCGAGCCGATCATGATCATGATCAGATCTGAACCATAGATAATCTGGTGAGTGGATCTATTAACTATTAACTATTAACTCTGCAGTTGGTGATTGTAGATATACGTTATAGCTAAATCTCAGAAAATGGTTTTAAGACATGTTTTGGTTTATGTAAAATTTAAAGCCTCCGTAGCTGTTTTGTTAACAGTTAGCTCTTTGGTTATTTTTCTTCTCTGAAAATAATTTTTTTAGTTGGCCAATGGTAGATAACGATCTAGAAGATCTTGAGTTAACCCCTAAATTACTCGATTAGGTCAGTGCACTTAGAACTGATCGGCCCACTATAATTTTCAGAAATTATTTTTCTACAGGAAGCCCGCAGCTAATTCTGTCAGATAGTTCTAAAAGGGCAAACGTTGATTTTAGTTTAGAAAAAGGGCATGATACTCCTTCTATTATTTAGATTCTAATCCAACCACTTCGTGGGACACAGTCATCATAGGATCACTATAAGTCTATAGCTATAACTCCGTGGATTCTATATTAGTACCGCTTGTTTCGGTGACCGACTCTTTTCCCCCGAAGCATCCAAGTCGCTGCCAAATTTATCTCTGTTTTCCCAGAAGGCAATACAAGACTTATGGCCTCTGTACGCAGACCGAGCACTTATCCATTCCTCCTTTCGATCTTGACCTTTAACAACTTCATTTTTAGCCAATCCACATATATCACACGTACTAGTACCACCTGATACATTTATAGGGAATGTCACTTTTGAGTCGAGCACCGGTATCACTCTGTCTCTCACTAGTGGTCGTAGCCTGGTTGACTTCGTTTCCCAGATACTCTGCACTCGTCTTGATTCCTTATCGGCTGCAACTCGCTCTGGACCATCTATAGCACGACGATTACGTCCAGCCATTATCCTTGCAGAAACATCTATAGCAGCCAAATATCCCTCAAGAAATTTTTGCGTTTCGGGACGGGCAAGTACTCGTTTCCGTAAAGCAAACTCTAATGGTACCATTGAGTCGATTAATGTGTCAATGGCTGGTATGACTTTATCGTCAATAAATATTAGAAGTTCGTGTGGACGAGGTACACTTGGCGGACCCGATACAAAGGATTCAAATTCGTCGAAGTCGTCATCATCGTCATCGCCATCATTATTCGTCCATTCGTCGTCTTTTAAGTCCGCTTGTGTTCTTGTTTCTGATTTTTGCTGCGTATCAGTTTGAGCAGTAGGCTTGTGAGCAGGTGTCCGACCCTCGTTGTTAGAAACGAGATTACTCCATTGTTGTGGAGTTATTGATGAAGGCTTGGTTACCAACCCAGTTGGCGTGTTCTTGGTGACTAGATGTTGGCCAAACCTTATAGGTCCATCAAATGAGGCCAAATCGGATGCATTTTTTTGTAATTCTTTGGATACTGATTGTCTTGGTACTGGTGACTGAGAAGACGGTCTGGCATCAAATGTATCAATGAGCTGGTTGGGTCCAATGGGTGCAGCTGTTTGTAAAACAGAGTGGTCAGTATTAATATCTACAAGGGTACGATTCGTTGATGCTGGTGTTTCAGACTCTGGCTGGGCATCAACATAATCGCCAAATTCGTCGTCATCTTCGGAGGCTTGTCTGAAATGGTTAGCTTGAGGTACCTCCTTTGAAACAGAACGGTCCGAATTCCCTGTTAGTGCAGACTCGAAAAATGCCAAGTCCTCCGGTCGTAAACTCATCACTTGTCATCATGTGTAAGTAAATGGTGCAGTTATTTGGCAGTTGTATATACACGAACGATATACTGATTGATTAGCCCTGTTCGTATACACAATCCAGTGGTTCGCAGGCTCGAGAATCCGTCGTTAATATTGGACGTCACCGTGGTACATTGCAATTGCAATATTGATTAAAATTATTGTTATAACGTTTGCAATAACTTATTGCAACGCCAACAGTACTGTACTGTATACGAATTCGAAACAGCCATAATTATGCTTAAGCTTGCAATTGTTGTCGTCGACGTCAAAATCGAAGTAACCATGGCAACTAATTTTCTAGGTTTCAGCCGAACTTGGGTAGGGTGATAGTCCAAGCTGTGTCGACACTGTCGAGTCGACTGTCAGTGTCGACATAAAATTCATGTTTTCTCCCAATATTGGCATGAGTTCGTATGGCACTATTACGGTATTACCTGTAATATCTGTTTAATACTTTTTGAAGTCCTGCAGACTCTAGAGGCTTAAAAGTCTGTAACATGAAACTGTCAGTGTCATGTCACGTCACGTGCAACTTAAAATTGTATCAGATTCAGAATCTGGGTACAATCATTATGATCTCAAAGTTGGATTCAATAAAATAACAAAAATTTTAAATAATTTTAAAATAGTCAATTAAATGACAATTAAATGTAAATTATGAAACAAAACGAAGCATGGATATAAACAGGACTATTCTCCATATTTCTACAGAAATTCAATAGAATCTGGCTGATAATTTGGCGATATTTTGCATCCGTAAATTTGTCAAAAATTTTGCAGTAAATTGCTATGGCAACTACCAAATGTTCAGCGCGATAGTAAAATGATCGTCCAGCGGATACGGCTGACCCATGGGTCCGGGACCGGTCACCGGCGGTCAATGATATTTTTCACGGAAAATTGCCGACCGACCCCGGACTGCGTCGACATTAGGTCTAGCGCGATATCAATATTGATTAATCAAGCCAGATATTGACAGTCAATTCAGAACCGTTTCGCCGTCAAAACCATCTGAGCTATCTCTCGCATCTGTACTTGCTTCAATTTCTGCAGGGGACTACAGATGAATTCACCATGGCTATTCGCCAGACGGTGCTTCTCAACAGGTCGACTCGCTCGTGGGCCCATACGATCTATTAGCGAGCTCCAGTCGAAGATAACCCCCAGATACGAAGGTAAGTTAGCTCAATGACAGCAGGGACGGGGACACTAATACTTTAGCATCACCTGTTACTGGGTTACAATCATTGATATGGGATCGGTCGCCTAGAAATATTTTTGTGGTCAAGAAACCATGGAATCATACCGTTAGGTCTGCAATGACTGAATTTATTAAGTAAGTATAGGGGTCCTACCAATCAACCTGGAATATGACTAATGGTAAGAAAACTATCGTGTACTTATGAGGATATCAAAATTATTGTTGAGCAAGATACTGCAGACGAGCTTGAACCATATATACCTACTCCACTATATACTACATCAAACAAAAGTGAATTCTATGAAAAGACAGATTTATTAGTCACACTTGGCGGAGATGGAACAATTTTACATGCTTCTTCTTTATTTGCTGGAAGGATAGATGTACCACCGATTCTCAGCTTTTCCATGGGAACGTTGGGATTTTTACTTCCCTTTGATATCCACGATTCCCTCAAGGCATTCAATGAAGTGTATTCGTCTAAGAGTAAAGTAATGAACCGGTCTCGACTTCGATGCGAAGTTTTTCAGAGTCGGCCAAGTTTAGATATCAGAGATAGGACATTATCAATTCATGCTATGAATGATATCAATATCCATAGAGGATCTGATCCACACTTAACCATGCTTGATATCAACGTTGATGGCCAATTTGTTACTAGAGCAATTGCTGACGGAGTCGTTGTATCTACACCTACAGGGTCGACTGCATATTCTTTATCAGCAGGAGGTTCAATTGTACATCCTTCAGTTTCGTGTGTACTTATAACGCCTATCTGCCCTCGGTCATTGTCCTTCAGACCACTAATATTTCCTGCCACCTCTAAGATCGTAATTAGTGTTCCACCGGAGTCGAGGTCAAGCGCTGCTGAACTGAGTATAGATGGAATAGGTAAAGGTATGTTTAACCCTAATGACCGAATAAATGTGAAAATAGAAGAAGGGCTTCAAGGTGGGATATGGTGTGTTGCAAGCAGCGAAACTGAATGGGTGCAACATTTGAATGGGCTACTAGGGTTTAATTCGACTTTTGGAGGAGTTCCCTCGAGACATTAATTTGCATAATCTAACGAAGCTAGATATAACTTGTAAACATTCAGATAAATGTAATTTAAATAACTATTTATATTTAACCAAGAACTACGTTTATAGCTCCATTTCATTTGGGTCTATTGATCCAGTTTTTTTGCCTCCAGTTGAGTCTTCGTCATCATAAAACTCAGCCTTATGTTCTACTCTACTATCACGAGCCTCTTGAGTACCACCTCTAGTTTCCTTTGCCATCTCTGTATCTTCCAATTCGTCTCCTTTATCTTCAGCATCTCTTGGAACCTGGTTCATCTGAACACTAGGGGCAAACTTTGTTCGTTCTATATTTTGCAATACTTGATCTAAAATTTTTTTCAGGTATTCGGGACTATTAGCGTTTTGCATATTGGAAGGTCGGACTTCCAAAAAGTAATCCGGACCGTAATATTCATAATAATCATTGTAAGGAATCTCCTTGGGTAGTTTCTGTCCCACCAAGATACCAGTTTCATAAGTCCAAGTACGACTTACATTTCTCATGGTATATCCACCTCCACCAACAAATAATGTCGGCAATCCAAAACTCTTAACATAATTGACACAATTAGCATGACCTTCCATACTTAGGTTAAAACATCCTAACTTATCCCCAGACAAAGAATCACCACCACACTGCATGACAATAGCACCAGGCTGATACCATTCCAGAATATGCTTTATAACAGGCTTGAAAACACTGGAATAAGTGACATCGTTAATACCATCACGCAGGGGGAAGTTTACAGCATAGTATTTACCCTTGCCAATACCATTATCACGTAATTCACCAGTACCCGGGAAGAACTCCCCGTACTTATGAAAACTACATGTCATAACCCGGTCAGTAGTATAGAATGATTCTTCCACACCATCACCATGGTGGACATCAATATCAATATAGAGAACTCGTTGATGATATCTCAACAACTCAATTATTCCCAAGACGATATCATTAACATAACAAAATCCACTAGCTTCACCCTTTTTGGCGTGATGTAAACCACCAGCCCAGTTAATCGCAATATCGCATTTCTCCCTATTCAATCGCGCAGCACCTTCCATGGACCCTCCAGCACTGATACCACAATATTCAAAAAGTCCATCAAACACTCTACAATCATCACCGACATTAAATTTCACTTGTTCCTTATAGAACTGGTCCATATTTTCAGGCGTTATTCGGGACAAGAAATCAACATACTCATCCGTATGAAACTGGCACATTTCTTGTTTAGTGGCTGGCTTGGCTCTCTATAATTAGTTAGTATTAGTTAACTCGGGAATCTTTTCATTTATACATACGTAAATCTCCATGTGCTTGTAGAGCCCGTAATTCATAATCAAAGAATGTGCCATTCTTATACGATGGGGCTTCATAGGATGGCCCATACCGTACGCATAGTTACCCACATCCGCTGGTTCATGTTAGCATTCGCCAAATTTTGATCTCTTTTCAGTAAGGGAACTTACAATCATAGAAATATGCCACTCCTAAAATTTAGTTAGTACAACTTTCATACTACTAGCTATAGTAAACACTTACTTTGCTTTTCATTAGGCTTGACCTCAATAGGGTCCATAACAGGTGCTATATCCGCCATTTTCTATTGAATCCGTTAATTGGACTGACTGATATAAATGAAAGCGCTCAAGCTAGCTAGTGAATGATCACGAAATTATTATACCGATATCGATCGATAGATTGTCAAGATCGATCGATGATGTTACTACCAGTTCTGTACGTACAGTCGGCAAAGATCGTGCAACACGAACTTGATTTTAAGTTTGGCGCTATATTAGAGAATTTACGGTAATAATATATTCTAGGTCATTCTAACTCTTTCCTGTATCCCCCTTAGAATTCTACAAGGCCTAGTAACAAGGTATCAAGTAAACGAGGTTGATAATGACAGTTAATATGGAGTGGTTTTCCACCCTTACAACCATTGGTTACATAAGTGAATTTTCTAGATCGATCCATGACCGGTACACGAGCTCGAGCCGTGCCAAAATTCATCGATAGCATAAAGCTGGAGCTGTGCATAAGATCATATTCAGCGCTAGCGCTGTGAAAATGTATAACGCATTCATTTTATATCGATAATTCGTGGCTCGTGGCTTGGAATTGACAAATCTACCAAACGACATCTGCCAGAAATAGGCCGTGGACATAGAAGAGCTAGTATACGGGTTAATAGACATAAGGTGTCCAATAATTGGTGCGGGATCAATTGATTTACTGGAATGCCAGAGACCAGATCACAGACGCTGGGCCCGAATGCCAATAGTCCTATAAAAAGCGGCCAAACACCAGGCTCAATTATTGGACTAGTTTTATCAGTCTTAGGGATCTATGGATCTTTTTTGACGTGGTCAGTTTTACAAGAACGGATTTCTACTACGCCTTATGGGCCTGATAATCGTATATTCCGTGCATCTTTACTGATAAACACTGTACAATCTGCGCTGGGAGCAATTGTGGGGTTCATATATTTAAAGTTCAAAAAATCAGGAAGAAATGGATATAATACTGCCGTTTTTAAAGACTGGAAGTCATTTAAGGATTTCTCAGTAGTCGCTTTTTGTCAGAGTTTATCAAGTCCATTTGCGTATGCAAGTTTAAAATATGTTGACTATTTAACGCTGTTGCTAGCCAAGAGTTGTAAGCTGCTACCGGTAATGGCTCTTCATCTTACATTATACCGTAAGAAGTACCCCTTTTATAAGTACGCTGTGATAATGGCAATTACTGCTGGGGTTAGTATGTTTACAATTTTTCATCCCGCCACCCAGGAAAAAGTATCATCCTCTACTGCTGAATCTTCATTAATAGGAATCTTCTTATTGGCAATCAATTTACTGCTAGATGGCTTTTATAATACTGCTCAAGACCATATTTTTCAAACTGATAAATCTATTACTGGGCCTCATATGATGTGTGCGTTGAATCTTTTGTCGACGATGATAACTGGCCTGACGCTTTTGACCCCATTTACTACCCAATTAGCAGATGGAGTTAGCTTCATAAGATCACACCCACGAATACTTACAGATATTGTTTTATTTGGACTTTGTGGAGCTATTGGCCAGATATTTATTTACCAAACTTTGGAATCATATGGATCAATTGTCTTGGTAACTGTTACTGTTACACGGAAAATGTTCTCAATGCTACTGAGTGTGATATGGTTTAACCACAGATTGTCCATGGGGCAATGGGTAGGCGTTTTCACTGTATTCGGTGGAATTGGCGCCGAGGCTTGGATGAAATATCAGGAATCCAAGCGGAAGCATATTAAAAAAACTGTTTAATACAAGTTGATATATATTATCGTTACAAAATGTAAGGTATAGATTTATAGAAATACTTCAACATCAATTTCAAGGCTAGATGCTGCGTATGGGATCTCGAAATTTGCTAGTACCTTTGGATGTAAAGCACCCATAGTACCAATAATTTCCGGTTTAGCGTCTGGTCCACTTTGGTAAAAAATATTTGCCCCTCTCCCTGGGAAATAAGCTCCATCAGTTTCAAGTTCAGAGATCCAGTATCCCTTTTCATTCGCTGAAGCACTTGACCATTTGACATTCATCATTTTCATAATTCTATCTAAAAGTCCATGGACAATCTCAAACCCACTTGTCTTCCCAGCATAAACAGCACCTAACTTCCGTCTATTATAAGATTTTCTTTCTAAGGATTCATCTTTCAAAACAATATCTGCGACTTCAAAAACTTTGATAGGAAGACTATGTTTCCTATTTTCCTTCACAGTTTTCAAAATTCCTGGTAAAAGACTGGTTCGTACCACCTGATACTCTAAAGTTTTTGGGTTCTCTAAGTGCACAGCAGTACCGTCATCTTCCTTATTAAGCCAGGCAAAGTTCTCATCACGGGAACATAGAGTTAGAGGCATCACTTCAGCCCAACCGGCCATTGCTGTCTCCCTTCTGACAATATCAGCAATCTTGTTGACATTGAAAGGAGCACCTATAGTGTATGAATTTGAAGGGAAAGTTCTTTTAAGATTGTTGAACCCGTATGCAATACCGGCATCTTCCATTATATCACATTGATGTAAAATATCTGACCGAGTGATAGGTATAAGGACATCAAGAAGATTCTTATCCTTCGTTGAGGGTGTAGCATCAAGAGCCATTTTCTTTAATAGGTCAGCAATTTCCGAAGGTGATAAATCCAATGCTAGAACAGAATTAATATAATCAACTTCAGCAGTAGCATATCGTGGTTCAACATTAGGAGAAATTCGGCTTTGATCATTATGTGGAGAATTAATCTTGACCGGTTCAATCGAGAAGGGAGTCTCACTATAGACGGAGAACATTGCAACCATTTGGTTAACTACAATCTCCAATTTGGTCTTGTCAAGGGCACTGAGGTCTATAAAGACATCAGTGGTATCAAGGGTGATTTTAGTCAAGTCACTATTAATAATAGGAGGAAGTGAAAGAACATTATCTTCTTCATCAACAAAAACAGGATAAACAGGAGAGTCTCTAATTAATGGCAAAAATTTGGAAAGATTCTTATCCTTTTCATAAAATTCCATAAGCTCAACCCCGTTAAGTTCCTTACTCTGATTCAATGGTTTAAACTTAATATCTTCAGGTTTCAATCCTCTATAACGGATATTACCTTTGATTTTACTCAAGTCGTGAGTACCAATGGCGACCAGCGATCTGTTTCTACACAAATTCGAGTGGAGCTTATCCTGAAGAGAAATAAAAGATTCATATCTTCTTGGAGTGAATTTCAAACCTCTAAGGATAGCACCTGCAGCATATGGTCTAACTTGAGCTACTTCAGGTTCCACGGTTACCTCAATCATTTTCTCCGGCTTGGTTAGAGTATACTTAGGAGCTTCAGCTCGGCCCAAGAAAATGTTCAGTGCAGAAGAAATCCCCTCAAAGCAGAGCATATCATACCTATTTGCAGGAATTTCAATCTTGAGCTGAGGTCTTTCACCTTCTGCCAACTTAGATTGACTTGTATCTTCATCCAACTCAATGCCAAATTCGAAGCAGAGTTCATCAAACTCTTCCGTAGTGTACTCCCTCCCGAGAGCCTTGTACAGGTCTTCTTTGTCCACGGAAATGGTAGGCATTGTATTTTCTTATTTATCCTAAATGAAGTTTTGATATAACCGAGTTTCAGTATAATTTTGTAAATCTTAACGTTATTAACGTTTCAGTCATTGAGAATATATTGAACACTACCTAGCTAACTAACGCTGTGGGCCCTTAGGCAAATTTTCACAGGCTTATGTAATCATATAGTGCTTGCTTATTAAGTTTTCCTGAAGGGTTTGGTTTGTTATGGCCCGTTTATGTTATCGGCTACGTATTATGCAATACGTACGGCATTTTAAAACAGACCACCGCTCGCCCCCTTTAAACGCTCCCCAGTATAACTGCAAATTGGTGTTCCTTATTTACACAACAACGGATAGCCTGTTAGAAACAGAGTGAAGTACTAGACCCCTCATCTCTACGCTCTAACGCAGCAGACAATTGGAGCTCCAGGTATCGACAAGCAGAGAGTTATTCGAGCGAGATTGGCTTTCTCCGACCATATCCGACCTTAGGCAGAAATATTGAAAGAGAAAGAGAGAGAAGTGGCACGTTTATCACAAGTTATCCTAGAATTTTATTCTGCAAAGCATAAGCCACAATGTCCACGACAAGAACCTACGATATACTGATTAAGCTTCTTCTGATAGGGGATTCTGGTAAGTATCTATGGAACAAAAGAGATCATTTTGTATAGATTCCTAACCTTTTTTTTTCTTTCTTTAGGTGTTGGCAAGTCATGTCTGTTGCTACGTTTCTGTGACGACCAGTTTACCCCTAGTTTCATCACTACTATTGGAATTGACTTCAAGATTCGAACTATTGACTTGGATGGCAAGCGAGTAAAACTTCAGGTATGGGATACCGCTGGTCAGGAACGCTTCAAGACCATTACAACTGCTTATTATAGAGGTGCTATGGGCATAGTATTAGTGTATGATGTTTGTGACGAAAAATCGTTTAACAATATCCGGTCTTGGTATAATAATGTCCAACAACATGGTAGTGAGTCTGCCAGATTAATTTTGGTAGGTAATAAGTCTGATATGTCAGATAGAAGAGTTATCACCTATGAACAGGGTAAGGCACTTGCTGATGAACTAGGGATTAATTTCATTGAAGCAAGTGCAAAGACCAACGAGAACGTCGATGAAGTGTTCAAGCTACTTGCGCGGGATGTCAAGGAACATCAATTCGCGGATAATGGAGATTCTTTTGGCGGTCAATCTAGCGGCTCGGTTAATGTCGGTACTAACAGCGGTTCTGCTCGGAGCGGGTGCTGTTAAGCTCCTCACTACATTCAATTTTTTCTTTTATATATATATATATAGTCAGTAATGCTTGTCTTTTTAACTCTGCTAATTTTTGAAATGCTGTTAATATATTAGTTGGTTTACATATAATTACTGTCTATCGAAGTATTTCCATTGACCAGGATCAGACTTCCGTATAAGTTCGCCCCATGGCTCGTCCTTGGACAGATCGTATGCTAGTCGTGCCTCCTGAGCGGCTTGTACTATGACTTCTTCAATTAGTCCGGATCCAATCTTCTCTTCAATGGCCTCAATAACATCGTTTTCTTCAACAATTCTTTTTCGTGCCTGAGTCAGCTTCTCGACCGACTGACGGTAAATGCTATGTTCGGGGTACAGCTCCTTGAGCAGCCTCAAAGTATGGTCGTATATCTTTATCAATGTAGTTCGAGGAGCCGGATGCTGGTAGAGGTTTGTGAGACCAGTGGGATTTCCTTCTCCGTCCTTGACAACAATATGCTCGACGGCTAATTCGTTGCTTCCTTGGGGCTTGTACCTGAAGGTGATGAACATGTGTGGGCTGCTCTCAAGCATTTGGAATTGCACCGCTGGAAGGGTCCTGGCGGTGTTGGCGGCCTGTCGCAAAAGACGGGTGAATCTCATGGTTGGGATAGATATTTATTAACCAATGAAAAAGATTCAGTTAAGCTTTGATCTGCTAACGTTTAACTGGTAATTGTATGTTATCGTTATGGCACGAACTTCCCAGTCGATACGATCAAAGTCTCCATAGCTATAGTGCGACTGTGATATTCTTGCCCGTGCGAAGAACGTTCGTTGCATCAGTGCTCACAACTCCCAACAAAATTGGTAGTTAACTTTGTAGCTATAGCATGTGTACATGTACACCATCTCATGAGCTCATGCAATTTCTCTAACTTCTCCACTAATTGCAATTGTCTGATTTGTATTTGCTGATCCGAACCATGCCTTCTGCCGAATTCCTCGCAGCCGTAAGTGCACAAGCAGATAGGACTGAATCAATTCGCTAACATCCAAGGCCGACGCGGTTCAAAAGCTCACCAAAAAGCCCAGCGATGACGAGCTGCTTAAGGTAAGTTGTTCTGAGAGCGTATTCCAATGGATGCTCTTCGTGTGCAATTGGAGAGCGCAATCATATAAGTCGTACTAATGCATGTAGCTCTATGGTCTTTACAAGCAGGCCACTGTTGGTGACAACGAAACCCCCAAGCCTGGAATGTTTGACATCAAGGGCAAGTACAAGTGGCAAGCCTGGGATGACCTCAAGGGAACATCAAAGGAGGATGCTGAGAAGCAGTACGTCGAGTTTGCCAATGAGCTTATTGCCAAATATCAGTAAATCTGGGGCTGATAAGCGGCAAACGACCAATTCTCGTATAAATTATGTATTTAGTTATATAACATATTCTCTATAAACGTAAATTATCCACTGATCCCATCGACGGGTTTATTATATGCTATAACAAGGCTAAGAGCAATTAGCAACCAGCATATGTTTACAGTCTCTATATCCACAGGACATTCGTATGTGCCATATGTACCTGATACGCTATATAACGTACTGCTGAAGTCTCGCTTCGCCCCAATTGTCGTTGCCGGATACCAATATTGCAATTGATGTGCGCACTCGAAAACCAGTACTAGTAGATGACTTAATTAAGCTAGGCTATAAAATCGATATCAGATCTGTAGCTAGCTACAAATTTGAAGTTTGAGTTGGCGCTTTAAAGCTTTACTACCAGACGCCAGAGCTTGTTTAATTTGTGTAAAATTACCCTAGCCTCATATAGAAAAACCGGAATACTGCAACGCAGCCTGTACGCTAAAACGCATATAAAGACAAACTACAAGGATAGGCTATATAGTATTCTGGTGTTACTCTTTTGGCTGTTAAATTTGGTTATTTGGCTAAGTTATATTTATTTATACACATTTCTATTTAGTGATTGGTGTACAAAACGACGGGTTACCCTGGATAGGCGACACAATTGCCCAAATCTGCTTACTTTATTACAGATTGTAATAATACGAGTAATCGAGGCATAAGTTTGTGAGTAATATCAGAATACACTTTGGGGGTACTCGGGCTTGATAGTGGAGGCTGAGTCTAGGCATTAACTTGAATATGGCCCTTTCGCTATTATCTAGCTGCGAGCGGTTCTGCTGTGCGCTAGCAAGCTATTTTCCCCGAGTTAGTGTAAATGCGCTGCTTTTTTGGGGTATTTATACGCTCCTTTTTGATTTGTGTAGAACAGAATTCACAGGGATAACTAGATTAGCATTGATAGTATTTGGGACAACCATATATATATTAGCCGCTGTCTCTTACTACAGGACTGTTAGTGTAGGAGCAGGTTCGCCTTTGGATGTAAGTATCTCTTTTTTTGAGTAAAAGAGAAAGAAAACAAATGAGTTAAGCTAACCTTTAGATTCCTGGATTCGCCAATAATGTGGATGATCCTGAAGCAGGGCTAATACCTCCTCCTGATGTTATGAACAATGTAACGGCAAAGGAAAATGGTGAAATGAGATACTGTAATAAATGCCAATGTTGGAAACCTGATAGAACTCACCATTGTCGGTCTTGTAAGAAATGTATCTTAAAAATGGACCATCATTGCCCATGGTTTGCTACGTGCATTGGGTTTCGAAACCAAAAATTCTTTGCATTATTTTTAACATATGCTTCATTACTTTGCATAATATGCTTTTTTGCTACATTATCATCAATTGTTTCATTTGTTAAAGATGAGTCACAGTTAAATTCAACATACCTAGCACTCAACCGTGTATTACTTTTGGTCATATCCGGAGTTATGGGTCTATCGGTATTTATTTTCACAATATTCTCGTTGAGATTGGTTACTAAAAATCAAACCACAATAGAAATGCTGGAAACAGTACGGTACAAAACCAACATTGCATCCTCGTCTTTTAGATACTTTGAGGCACCTTCATTGTCTACATCAGGAAATCTGTTTGATCTTGGTGTAGCACGAAATTGGAAGGAGGTTATGGGGTATAGTGTCTGGGAATGGTTTTTACCCGTGACGCCTCGATTATTATCTAAAGGTACTTCTTTCCCTATAAACGAGGAATTATGGGACAAGATCCAGGAAGAAGCCCAACGAGAAATTGAAGCTTCAGAAGCTCAAAAGCGCTACTGGGAAAGACAGCACCAGCAAAATGTTCATTATTATACTGATTCAGATAGGAATAGAAAGCTTCGTCATGATGAAGATATTCCTCTGGCTCAGACTAAAGCTTTTCGGCCTACCGTTTAGTGAGAATTTTTCAACCAATACGTTTAGTATTTTTGAAATTTAACTCTATGGCCAAGTAGAAATATTGAAATACTAAAATATTTATTTTGCATCTTTTTTCTTCTTCTTTATTTTTGAGTAAACTCTATCTAATTCTGCAAAACCAGAGGCCATTTGTTTTGATATTTATCGACTGTTTAAATGTAGGATGGAATACCCCACTATAAAACCAGCCGATCCCCCTGATCGACATGCCAAACTTTATTAAAAATTGGAGATTTTTTTACCCTGAAATTTCCCAAGCCCATTGTGAAAAGATATTACTACACTATGTAGCTTTGATAGCTGGAACAGCGTTTGGTATTCTGATTTCCTTCAATTCCATGGTCTCTTGACAAGGAAAGAGGCACTTTCATGAAAAGCTGTATTGCATGAGATTTCATGAAAACACCAAATCTAAGCGGTGGGGTTGTCCATACTGTTGTCTGTTTTTATCCAGTAATTACATTGCATGGCCAGGATGGAGCATTCAAGAGAGTATGGCCGCATTTTCACCATTTAGCTTTAAAGCAAGGCCTCCAACAATTTTATGATTTCACCCGTGTTATAAGAAAATTGGAGTATCCACTAGAGTCTGATTTAGCAGCTTGACTGAACCGTATTTTGATGAGTAGTTTGCCAAACGTTGAGGATCTTTCTAAATCAAACTATTCGTATTTGTGGACAGAAAAGGGCGTTTCCTCGAGGAATAATAGTAGAATGATGGCCGAGTTTAAAGCCATAACAATTGCAATAAAACAGACGGCTTGTATAACACTGTTTGAAGTATAGAAAGCTGTTACTGAAGACAGGATGAAAACTGAGTAAGTACAGAAAATGCCTTTTACATTTCTCTGGTAAGTCAATTCCATTGGTAATTACATTAAGGGATTTGGCCGTGATAACATGCAAATGTCACGTGAATCTGCCATGCATCGACCAAGCGTTTACATATTGACAATTGTTAACGTTAATACATTTTATATGTGCATGCCTGCTACAGACCTCCAGGTCAGCATATGAAGGTCCCTTGGTGCGAAACTGGAAAGATCACATATCGAATCATTATAGAATAGGATTATACGGAGAATAGAATGGTAAGTAGGCCGATGTTAGTTGATGAATATGGAATTCTAATTTTCAGGTGCTTCCGGCTATTATATTTTTCGGAGGAGCATTAGCTTATACAACTGTAAGTGGTAGGGACAACCTCACAATCCCATTTATATCTAGTTTCTAACAAGATAGATACGTGCTGGTAGCCGAGCATATGCGAGATTCAAACTCTTACCCCCAGAAGTATTTGGAATCCAATCTCAGACAGAGAAAAATGTGCAATATCATTATGGAGGGTTTGATACTAAAATGACGTTACCCGAGGCCAAGCTGATACTAGGGATACCTCAGAATAAGAAAATAACCAAATCCGAGCTGAACAAGCTACATCGTCAAATAATGATTTCTAACCACCCCGATAAAGGCGGGTCATCTTACATCGCCATGAAGATAAACGAGGCTAAAGATCTGCTCGACAAGGAGGTACACCATTGAGTATATAAATAGGATACATCGATACTGGGAAAACCGACTCTACGGGGATATAATTGACTAGCGAAAAAGTACGCGGCATATAGCGATAGAAAAACCTATAAATAGCTATTAAGGTGTTGGCGCAGTGAATTTCACTCGACAGCAATAGCCGAGACTCTATTTGGGTCTGTCAACCAACCGACCAACCCAAGCCACCACTATAGTTCAACTGGCTACTATAATGGCCGTATATGGAAATTTACAACACATGGCTATAGTTATTCAAGATAGGACCCAAAAATTTATAATTGATGAATTTAATGCAGCGATCGACAGGGCACGATCCTCATTTGATTCTTAAACCATCTCAAAAAAAATACACAATTCCACAGACCTATAGTTGTTTCATGACAGCCTCATTTTGAGTATTAAAACATAATTGTAGATCCATAATCTACTATGACAATGGGACATCTATGCGCTCAAGGAGGCGAACCTCATGAGGCTTGGCAGATCCGCCATGTGAGTTTCATGCGATTCACTACTTAAAAGAGACGGATGAATATCAATTAAAATGACTGAAACGAAAATATTTTGTTCACCTAAATAGGAACGTTCCCCAAAACATTCGTTTGATATATATATCTTTTTACAAGACGGTTAACCCTTTTCATTTCATTTCTACAAACTCTGTATATTTTCTTCTATAAGAATTTGGAGTTGAATCATGCGGGCTGTTCATACTCTCGTTTTATCATTCTTGTCAACTCAAGCTCTGGGTTCATTGGAATATTTCAATTACACCGCTTCAACTTCAAAGGAACTCTCTTCAACGGTAGCATCCTCAACTGAGCTGACCTTTTCAACGTCATATATTGTTGAGCCTAGTTCTTCTGTTGATAATATTACTACTATTGAGACTGCAAACTCTACCTCTAGTAGTATATTTGGCACGAAATCTACATCTGCTAATGATTCTTCTTCCACTGTTTCTACTTTTCCGTCTGGAACTGGTACTTCCATATCCACAGCCATTCTGGATGGGGGTAATGGCTCTACTGTTTCTGATAGATATAAAGTCACAACCGGTATTATCTCCACTTCTTCAACGATTTCTAATGCAACTACTAGTGGAGGAGTTCCCTCACTCAGTAGCCTACCTTCACTTTCAGTATATCCTAGCACGAGTTTGGTGGAGACGGTCTTATCTTCGAACAGTTCTGTTTCCCAATCTAGCACTGTCTATTTGGGTAACGTGCCGAGTAGTACCAGCTCTCATTCTATTACATTCTATAGGACAAGCTTATCAGAGCTGCCTGGAAGAAGTAGTGAGACAGCGGTACCAAGCAATACCACCTATAGTTATGATGGTCAAGATAGTGTATCAAGCTTTGGTACGACAGCAACGAGTACATCCAATTCTAGTCTAACTACCAATGTACCTGTCAGCAATACCACCTATAGTTATGAAGGTGTATCAAGTTTTGGTACGGCAGCGACGAGTACATCCAACTCTAGCTTAACTACCAGTGTACCTGTCAGCAATACTACCTATAGTTATGAAGGTGTATCAAGTTTTGGTACGACAGCGGCAAGTACAACCAATTCTAGCTTAACTACCAATGTTCCTCTCAGCAATTCTACAATTGCATTGCCAAGCTGGAGTAGTGTATCTAAGAGTTCGACTTGGAATGTTACGGGATCAACAACTAGTAGCCCACTTGTCACGTCAGCTCCTACATTGAATACTACTACAGGACTAGTTAGTGGATACAATTCAAGTGTAAGTGAAACTTCTACAGATGATGATGGCGAATACTGTGATGATGAGACTTCTACAGATTATCCTGTAGAGACAGAGACTACTGTTCTTTACACTACTATTTTGACAACTGAACCATGTGGGACTACAACTTCAGATGGACGGACAGTAACAGTGTACACTACCCATACTACTGTTGTAACAATTCCTTGTCACAAATGCACTGAGGCCCATAACACTACAACCACTCCTTCAGTGCTGCCTGTCTACACTACTACTGCCCCATCTTATACTACAGAAACTGGGAGCTCATATAAACTCTCCAGCTCATTTGCTACAGATGGTTCTAGTGTTAATGGCACAAAATCGTCAGGTGTTGAAAGTGGGAGCATTATTTCTCAAACGGGTTCAACAGCAGTCGTGACCGGTAGTACTATTTCATCATCAGGATCATTCCAGGTTTCTAGCTCCAGGTCAGTAGGTGTATCAAACTATTCAAAGCCACCCAAGTCATTGATCTCTAGTGTTTCTGGTTCCAACTCATCCACTATTTTGTCACTGTCCAGTACTTCTGCTCGATTATCAGTTTCCACAACTCACAGCCAGGAATCATCCAAGATATCAAGTGTTTCTACTGCAGGTGTTGTGTCCAGTACTTTGTTGCCATCTGAATCCTCCTCAAATATATCTACTTTGTCTACAAGCTCTGAATTGTCTTTAAGGTCAGCCTCTAGTACTTTTAATGGTAGCACACCAACAAGTTCTTTAATTTTGTCAACTCAAAGCTTGAAAGGTTCGAGTTCAGATTTAGTTTCAGGCACCATTACTCCATCATTACCATCTACAACAGTTTCACCCGGAGAGACATTAACGACTGCTTCACCAAATGTCACTGTCATTACTACACCTGTTAGGACAATTACATCTAGTGGGAAAACAGTTACTGTTTATTCAACCTATACATCAACTATTTCTTGTTCTCTCTGCGAGGAAACTTCTTCTTCTTTGTCTACCATTAGTACGAAGGAAAGCTCCATAACTAGCTCGCCTAGTACTATTAAGACAACTGTTTTGGCTGAAAGCACTTCAGAGTCTACTATAAAGACTAAGTCGGATTCCTCAAGTATTACAGCGGGTGTTAAGAGTTCAAGTATATCATCGTTGGCTCCAGTAACTAGCAGCTCACCGTTAACGGAGTCTCTTACAACTGTTACAACTAGTGCAGAGTATACCACCACAACAGAAGGTGGGAAGACAGTCACTCTGGTAACTACTTATACCACTGTCATTCCTTGCCCTTCTGATACTTCTTCATCTGCTAGTCTTGAGAGCTCTGAAACTGTTGCCCCTGTTGTTACTTCGACTGCAAGTGCTGAATCAAGTAAGATCACAACTAGCGGAGGGACTACGATTTTATCAAGTATTGAAAGCTCGGCTAAAGGTAGCGTCAAGTCAACTGTTAGTAGTGTTGGGACCAGCGGTGTGTCTAGTATGCCTAGTGCAGTCTCAAGTTCTGTGCCAAGTGTTGTGTCAAGTATTGGGCCTAGTGTTGTTTCTAGTGTTGTTGTTTCTAGTGCTGCTACTAGTGTTGTACCAAGCGTTGTTTCTAGTGTTGCTTCTAGTGTTCTTTCTAGTACTAGTCCAAGTGTTTTATCAAGTACGGCTCCAAATGTTGTGGCTTCTTCAAGTGAAGAATCAATCCATTCGTTTTATTCTACTGTTTCTAATTTGAAGTCGACACCAGGTATTTCATCATCGACTAGTTCAAACACTGCATCTTCAAGCTTGCCATTGACAACATCCATTTTGAGCGTTGGATCCAGTGTGCCTTTAAGTACTATTGTTTCTAGTGAAAAGTCAATATATACGGACTCAGATGTATCAAGTTCAGAAACTCGGGTTGTTACAAATGTGCTAAGTACATCTTCAAGTACGTCAAGTGTCTTAACAACTCCTACTTCAAGCGCCTCTAGTGGTTCATCATTTTTGGGAGGTTCAAGTGTGGCCACTGGTCAAGAAGCTTCCAACTCACTTACATCGAACTCTGTTCCGGCAACTTCTGATTCTTTGGTATCTTCAAGTACACTTACCACCATAACGACCTCAGAGGCTTATAGAACGTTAACTTCCAGTGGTAGTACTATAACTGAGTACACTACTTATACAACTGTTGTTCCTTGTCCTTCTACTACATCAACCTCAGCGGAAAGTACAGTACCAGCTTCTACCAGTGAAAGCTCAGTTACATCGAACTCTGTTCCAGTAACTTCTGATTCTTTGGTATCTTCAACTTCGCTTACCACCATCACGACTTCAGAGGCTTATAGAACGTTGACTTCCAGCGGAAGCATTATAACTGAGTACACTACTCATACAACTGTTGTTCCTTGTCCTTCCACTACATCAACCTCAGAGGAAAGTACAGTACCAGCTTCTACCACTGAAACATCAGTGGATATTACTAGTTCTGTGGCACCATCAGTATCTTATGGCACGACAACAAGTACGGTAGTTATATCAGGTACAACTCTGTTTTTGACAAAGACTGCAGTTGTTACTTGCTCTGAATGTACAGGCACTCATCCAAGTGAAACGTCAAGTCCTCTTTCTGCTACTACAGTAGTCGAATCCTCAGCGCCGTTAGAGCCAGAATCTAGCGTGGGTTCTTCTACGGCCGAGGTAGAATCGTCATACTACTCAGAATCAGCCTCAAGCTTGATTGAAACTTCATCATCTGTTTCGGCTGAAGCTGAGAGTGTTTCTCAAGTCTCATCAGGCGGTGCAGGATCATTGGCTAGTGTAACATCAAGTGGTACGTCAACATCTGAAGCATCGAGTTCACAGACAACTCTGGCACCTTATGCAGTGACATCATTGGGCGAATCAAGTGAAGGGGTATTGTTTTCAAATAGTGGACTAAAGCTTAGTGGCCAATGGAAAATTGGCGGAACCATTATGGTAGCTTTCTACTTTATTTTTTAATTATAGAAAAGGGTTAAAGTTTTATATTAACATTATATTATATTATTTTTATTATTATTATATTATAATTATTACTATTCCGAGTCACTTACTGTAGTTGTACTTACTAAGATATATGAAGCGTTGATCTATATTCAATCTGCCGCTGAATCGTACTCGAATATATGCCTCTTGGTTCCTGAACTCGATAGAGGCTATTGCGAAGACAAGTTATAGCTCAAAAAGACAGCATTTTGTAATATAAACAAAAGTTGAATAATTGCCTAGTTTACAAAAGTATTAGCTCTTCGTTAGCTACAATATTCAGTAGCATGCTAAACTTATAGACTACAAGATCTACGGTAGATATATCTATCTCTTATATAGAGGCGTAGCTACAGATTAAACATTATAAGCGTGTATGGATCGACATCACCCCTGAATTACTTATTCAGTTGGATCGTCGAACTTAAATGCGTCAGTCACTATATTTAATTAAAATCTTCTATATGCATGCTTATTAATTATTTATATTTATATCATCGTCCATTTCTATCTGCTTCGTCATCAGAAAAAGCATCAAAATCATCAAAGGACATTTGCACCGCGGACGATTCCTCCAGATGGTCACCCAAAGATGGTTCCGGATCATACTCATGTCCATGCTCATGGTCATATTCATGCTGCTCAGGTTCAGGTTCTACCGCTTTCTTCATAGGTAAGGACAAGATTGGTTCTTGGGCATACCCTTGTCTTTCCACTTCCTTAGCAATATGCTGAACTTCTTGCTGAATAGCGGCCAGATCAAACATAACATTATCTTCGTGGCTTTCTTCATTTTCTTCTTGATTGCCATCTTCCCTTTCTTGATTTTTTTGAATTTCCGCTTGAGCATCTCTATCAGCAAAGTCCCACCATTCCTTCTTTTTTGGCTTCATCCAAGAAAAGAACTTTGACTTTCCCTTCTTTGTTTTTGAATTACTTTCCTTCGCTGCTTCCTCTGCTTCTTTTGCCTCCTTCTCCATCTGCTTTCGAGCCTCTTCAAATTCTACAATTAGTTCTCGCTGCTTTTCACGCATCTTGTCCGGATCAGGATCCTCTATTTCCGTAAACTCCTCGCTGATAACTTCCCATCCAACACTTGCTAATAACTTAGGCATGGCCTTCCGGTACCCCATATGACCGTCCACCAAATCAGTAGTATCGAAATTTTCCACATTGCATCCAGAGAACTCAATTGGCCCTAACCCTGCTACTCGACCTAACCCACCACTAGTAGCTCGGAAAAGGTATCCAAGGATCCAGTCCTTTGTAGAATACCCATTCACAAATCTACCGCTAACAACGCCACGAGCAACCACAAATTGATCACGTTTAATAACAACGGGATCACCAAAAATAAATACATCTTGTACCAGCCCATATGCACCACGCCTTGCCAACTCAACCAGACATGAATAAATAACCCTAGCACCCAAAGAATACCCAACAAGTGTGACCGGCCTAACTCCCAAGTTTCTATTAATAAGAGTATCAGCAAGAATTAGCCCTGCAGACCATGCACGATCAAGTGAGACATTCCACGGATTATCAAGAAGATAGCTCAGCTTGGTTAATACAACAGGTAACTGGATAGCAGCCATTAAAGCTACTAAAATAGTGGATCCCAAAACTTGTTGTATACTCTGGGTAAGGACCTCAGTGGCCAGTATATTAATAGTTTGACCCATACTTTGAAGCATTTCAGGCTCCCATAGTAGAGAGAATAAGTCGCCCATAACCGGGTCAATAGTTGAAAAGGGCAGTCGTACATCATCTTCTTTGCCTAACATCCATCCAGACACAGTCACGATCGCATTCACCCGTCTATGGTTATGCAATGGCTTAAATTCAAAAGTCTTGACATGGCCCATCCGTTTAGACATACCTCTGCTACCTATAGTTGCCCCGACTGCTGCACCAGTAGATGTAACTACTGCCGCACCACCAGCACCAGCTAAAAATGTACCAGTACCTGCAACACCGATTGTCGTGAATCCAGCAGCTAACCCTGCACCAATAACAGGAGCCAATAAACCTGCAGATAATCCAATTACAAGACCACCACCAAGTGTAGCTAAACCCATATACATGTACTTCTTTTTCAATGCCATTTTGCGTCTATTCTCAAGCAAATCACTTTCATCCCATTCCTGTACATTACCCTCTTCCAGTTCCAGGGAATCAGTGACCTTGCGTTCAAATTGAGCAATATCCAATGCACTTATTCCCAGCTCATGCGCGACTCTCTCAAGGAGTGTCCTTGATCGTGAATCGTAAACCGAATCAGATACCAATACCAAAAACAAATCACATAAAACTGTCCATTTTACATCAATATCAATAAAATCCTGATCCTTATAGTCACCGGGATTTTCTATGTTCAAATCTTTTGCCTCTAGATTCTTTCCCTCTTTATCACTAGATACTACAATATCACCATCGTTATTATGAGCTATTGGATTTTTGATTTTTGCCGATTTGATGAGAGTAGGAGTGAGATCAGATGGAAGTACCCCATGCACAAATAATTGCTCTATCATTACTTGCTCCTCTGAAGTGATCTCCATATGATGGTACAGTCTCATCATCATCTTCTGTGACCACATATTAGTTGAACCCTGTGCAATACTCAGTTTCTTAGAAATCTTTCTACTACCGCTAAGCTTTGACAAATCAACACACATATCAGTCATTACCAACCGACACAGTCCAACATATGCTATCCTCTGGCTATCGGTAAGCATTTTCTTTGTAGACTGAAGCTGAGATAATGGATTGCGATCCAAATTCTCGTCTTCATCCTGGAATAAGAAATCAACATTATCATCCATTGAATTGATACTTTGAGTATCTTCATCCACCGCTACACGTGTGTACCCCTTACTACCATTGAAATTTTCCCCGGCATCTTTTTCCAACTCTTTTCTTATGCCACTCCCACTATCAAGATCAGGGGTTTTGTGTACCACTAACCTTCCCTTATCATCATAAACCTCATAGCTACCAACAGTTTTCATATCCTGCCATCCTTCTTCACTTTCTGTGTCTGATTTAGCACTCACCACGCGCGACATGCTAGCACCTTCCTTATATTCCATGCTAGCTGAATTATGAGACGTGCTAACGGGAGGAGGGTTACTTGAGCTATTATCTTGTAAAGACGGAGTGCTGGCTGACGGAGTGCTGGCTGACGGGCTCGTGAGCTGCTTGGGCGGGGTCTTCCGGTGTGATATGGAATCAAGAGTGGGCAGTACCTGTATTCCTGAAGAGGAGTATCGTACAATTTCTGGGGTAGAATCTGGTTCGTCTCCCGCTGACCTTGCTCTCATTATACTTGGATCATCGGTATTCAAACGAAATTCGAGAAAGTCATCGTCAAGACTACCAGCATCTGATCCTGTCTCACTTTCATTTCTTCTATGCAAAACATTTGACGCACTGTTATTCACTGGCGTTATGGTTATACTCGAATCTGCTATCTCTTCATTCTCATAAAACTCGGATCTGTCTCGGGTATCTAAACTTTCCACTACGGGGACGCTTCGACTAGAATTGTGGTTTGAAGCCATCCGGATAGTGCTATTTCACTTGTGCAAGCACCTCTTCCAACAATGGATATACCAACTTCCTGTGTGCCAAAAAGCGATGCGTCAGAGTAGGCTGGCTAACTAAGATCCACGGGATGCCGATGGCTTCAAGATTGATATATAACAACCCGAGGGTTTTCGAGTGGCCTGCGCGTCGCGACAAATCCAAAGCCAAAAGAAAACCTATACAAGAGTACTCGAGAGCTCTCAAGCAATGACAGAAAGCTCATATAAGGTATATATGCACAAGTAGCTCTACCGGTAGATACTAGACATACATGTGCAGTTTACAATAAAAAAGCGGGTTATATGATTTGAAGCCTAATAGCTAATATTGTGCGCATGCGATCTCTCAGCTAAACTGCGCAGCTTAATAATATTAATCGATATCGCGCGCGTAAACCGGGTTCCGATGCATATGAGATCGATCTGCTAGCTTCAAATCAAAGGTTTCTAGGAGGACATTAAATCCTCTAGATCTACGAAGTAAAAAGTGCTGGACCAACCCAGACGAACTGGAATGGCACCTGGGAGAAGTCACCAGAATGAGCCAAGCTCTGGACAAACTTTAAGCACAGTAAACGAAGGCGAGAATGTTGAAATATGTCAGAAGACAATTGATATTTTTTCCGATGCGTTTGCTGAAACTTTGTCTTTAGGTAAACAACTCGAACTGGATATACAACAGGTCAAAGCTAACCTGTATGATAGAAACTATGCTGACGCGTTTGGTTCGCAGACTAATCTTAATGCATATGTTGTGAGATGGTCACCAAGCCGAGCTATATCTTACCGATATTTATTTGAGTCCTTACCAGAGGTCAAGGCTAGCTTACTAGGCAGTGATTTTTCTAAAAGGTCAAAGGTTTTAAGTATTGGAGGAGGAGCGGGAGCAGAGGTGGCTGCCCTTGCTTCAATAGCATTTTTGTCAGAGGGTAGTCCTAAGTTAGACGTCAACGTAGTCGATGTCGCTGACTGGAGCCAGGTATTAGAGAAACTGAGAAGCCAAGTTGCTCTTGACTGGTTCAAGAAACCTAACGATGATTCCACCCTAGAAGATTTGTTTGAACGGCTAATGCTGGACGATTCTCCCTTTAGAATATCATTCGTTCAGGCCAATATCCTAGAGTTAGATTTGACCTCATCTTTTAGTAATTTCAAGGACTTAGACTTGATAACGTCCATGTTTACGATAAATGAGCTTTTCGCGGAATCAAAGGCAAAGACTGTACAATTGTTGCAATCATTTTCGCAGTGCAAAAAGGGGGCATTGTTTCTGTTTGTTGAAAGTGCAGGATCTTATTCTGAGATTACTATTGGTGCTAAGAAATTCCCAGTACATTTTTTAATACATCATACGTTGACATCTGGGGGTGCATGGGAACTCGTCAGCGGGGAAGATTCAAGATGGTACAGGCTAGAGAAAAATCTTCAGTACCCATTAAAACTCGAAAACATGCGGTTTTTTTATCGACTCTATAAACGACTGTGAAAGCAGAAAAAGATATTTTTAATACGGTTCATTTCATGTCTCATATTATATTAAATACCATGCATTACGCACGTGTTGTGTGCCTCTATGATACAAATGTACCTAATAGTTTTTTTACTCTTCATCTTCGTCTTCCTCTTCGGCTTCATCGTCAGAGAGAGTGACATTGAAGAACTTGAGTTGGTAAACACCCTTGGTAGCAGCAACAACTCGGATCCAATCTCTCAAAGAGTTCTTCTTGAGGAACTTCTTAGTCAAGTACTTGAGGTACTTTCCAGAGAACTTAGCTCGAGAAACAATAGTAATCTCATTACCTTGTCTGCTGATAACAATTTGGTCTTGGAGGTTACCAGTTCGGTTATCAATCTTGATGTGTTCAGTGAGATACTTCTCAAGAGCAGCGACATCAACGATCTCGCTCTCGGAGTTGGCAGTAACTTCAAGAGTGTACTTCTTGGATTGCTTCTGGGCCTTCTTGGACTACAATATATATGTTAGCAAACCTGCCTACTGCAAATGAAATCCAACCCAACCTTTATGGAACTCAAAACAAGTCCCATATAAGAAGAGATGGCATTTTGAAGACGGGCACATCAAAATACAACAGCAAAGCGGTATGCCCTAACTTTTTTCACATACAATTGGAGCCATTTTTGTTTTGTTGTAGAATAGTAAATGTGTTGAGATTCTAAAACTTGAATTAAACGTTTGAAAATTTCAGAGTCGATCAAAAGTAAAAATGAGATCATCAGGTTATTTTTTTTTGTGACTGCTAAAATTTAGGGCTTCACGAAGCCCTAATCTTATCGATCTATACATCACTTACCCGTAAGTACCCCACAACATGTTTCCGTTGTATTAATATTACCAGGATGAAGCCAGTTTTTGGCTGTTAAATAAACTAACAATGTAGCGGTAGATATAGAAGCGGTTCTTTTGTAGGCCAGAATAATGCGTGTGCAATTATTACCTAAGGATACTGTTATTCGCTTGGGATCTACGAGTTGCATCCAAACTCCTGTATCCGTTGTGAAGGAGTTAGTAGACAATGCTATCGACTCTGAAGCCAAGAATATAGAGGTAGAAATACATAAATCTAGCTTATTAGCGCTAACCGTGAAAGATGATGGTTGTGGCGTCGCGGTGGAAGATCGTGACAAAATTGGTACGAGGTATGCAACTTCTAAAATTACGGGATTCAAAGATATAGATAGTGTTAGAACGTTGGGGTTTCGTGGCGAGGCCTTGGCATCTATAGCAGATGTAACAGGATCTGTTTCTGTTGTTTCTCGCGTCTCTACTGAGAGGCTTGCTGAAGAATGGCTGATTTGTCGATATGAAGATACAAGAAAAGCATCTAGCGGTCAAGTAGGAACGACAATAAGTCTGAAAAACCTTTTTCAGAACTATCCAGTAAGAAAGAAAGTACTGGAGAGTCAAGGCAAAAGAACTCTGAATTCAGTAAGAAATCTCTTGTTTTCATATTCATTAACTTGCCCTCATGTTAGGATAACGTATAAGGTAGTACCGAGTGGGAGTGTTGAAGTATTTAAAAACGGCACATCTTTAAAGAATAAGTTCACTGCTTTTTTTGGAATGAAATATTCTAACTTGATTGAAGGCAAGCTAGATGTTGACGGCTATCAATGGGAGTATGTACTCCCAGATACTAGAGGTAATGATGGAACTACAACCACCAAAAATCTGTTTAACCTATTTGCAGTCGATTCACGACCTTTGAGATCTTCATTGCCAACTGCAAAGAAAGTAGTTTCAACAGTTAATGGGTTAATAGGCGCAACTAACGAGCCGTGCGTATGGGCCTTGCTAGTTAAATGCCCCCCAAACTCTTATGATGTCAACATTGAGCCTTCTAAAGATGATATTTACTTCACTGATATGGAAAAACTGCTGTCAATGGCAGAGAATGTGATCAGAAGGGCCTATAAAATAACAATACCGTCCTTGGATACTAAGATAAGTACTGCAGTGATGCAGTCACCAGATATCTTTGAGCTGTCAGAGACTGACGATGAGACCATGGCAGAAACCAGTAACACCAGTATCCCACAACTGCCTGAATACACGTCTCCAGTTTCTAATCACCAGCCCTTATACAATAAACTTGATGCCAATGTGGAGCATACACTTCATTTTTCCCCGACTGAGAGAGAAAAAGCGGAAAGCGCCCCGCATGGAAGTTCTGTTTCTCGAGGTGGTTCATCTACTGCAAGTACTGGCAGTAAGATATCCAGATCATCCACAGTAAGCAAGAGAGATACAGGCCGCAGAACTACTAAGAGCAGCGATACTTCACTCACCGAAGAAACTTCTTTCGTGACTGGTAATACTTCTCTTCTTGATTTTGTATCCCCGATAGGTTCTAAAAGGCTACCACATACGAAATTTGCGTCTGAATCAACTCTTAATAAAAAATCGCGTCTTTTATACAGATATGGTTCCGCCTACTATGAAGTTGATTACACTAGTATCGACACAAGGATGACAGCATGCCTGATTCAAAAGATGATCAATTATCCTGTCAGCTATGAAGAATTTACGTCGGTAGAAGGATGGCGAGTTCTCAAGTTTGAGTAAGATAATGAAAAATTAATAAATTAATGGTATCTATTTTACAACTTAACTGCTCTTTTTCCTGTTCTCTGCAGTGCAATATGCATCCTGCACCATCAATATGTCATACACCCCTCCACTGCTAGTAATTATAGTATACTTGTGACTCTCTATATTAGCGACCGAGTTAGTTTCAACAATTCTATATGTTTCGCTTTCTGCGTCATATTCACTTCTGGTATAACTGAAGGTAAAAGGTGGTGTTCCCTCAAATAGAAACGTCAGTTCAGCCTCTTCGCCTCCACGTATACTGCGCTTATTACTTGTATCTGCCTTGACACTTGGTAAAGGATGAATCGTCACCGCTTTAGAATTTCGTGTCATATTAGTAGGACACCCTGAAATAGAATCAGTAAGAGACAGAAGCGTCAATGTTCCAGGCTTAGAGGCAAGCCGCGAAAATGGAGAATTTGTTTTGGCTACTTGCTGAACTCCATTGAAGTCATATGTAACTTCAAACGGAGGCACTCCACTTAAAGCAAAAGAGACCTTATCACCAACACAAAAATCCGTATGAATGTTCAAAGGATCAAAGGAAGGAGCCTCAGTTACTTGAATATAAACATGCCTCGTATTTTCTGAAAGGTCCCTAGAGCAACCATTTGAATCGCTAATGTTCCGAAGACTAACAAAATGGCGGCCCAAGTTAAGAGCCTCATAAATATCAGTCAGAGAAAATGTCTTTTCTTTTATGTTGTTGTAAGTGATCGTTGAAATGCTACCAGAACTTTCGGACTTAATATCAACTGTGAAATTGAATGGAGGAGCACCAGTAAGTGCTACAGCAATATCTTGAACTGAAGTTGCCGAACCTTCAACATTTGAACAAGCTCTATAAGTCTTTCCTGGTGATACAAATGATGCAGATGGGTTCTCAAAAATTGTTTGCTTGATAGTTATCGATTGGTCGAGAGCTACCTTATCACGGTATAAATCATCTGATATTTCTTTGAACACGTAGCTATACACACCTGGAGTCCCTGACAACATTCTGAAGTTTGCATATTTGGTAGCTGTCGACATTTTCTGGTTCCTCTTGGTAACTGGACCAATAACATCATAATACAAATTGAATGGCGGCACTCCCTCCAGCCCAAGATCAAAGACTCTGTCATCGCCTGCACACATATTTTCAAGAGTATAAAGATTCTTTGTGAGCCATGTTGGAGTAAGCATATCATTATCCTCAATTACAATTCGGGGTTTTTCGTAGTACAATATCTCAACAGAGTTCTTGCCAGTAACTTTACCAGGACAGACTGAATCTGAAACACCAGTAAGGGTATAGTTTCCTTGTTCATACAAGCCCAAATAATGTAAAGCCTCACGACTAGGAACCTTTGCCTTAAGATGTTTAGTCTTCCCCGATGGACTTGTGAAATCGTAAGTGATTTCCCATGGCCCTTCTCCACTTAGTTGCATGGGTACTTCTGTTTTCTTTCCCTCGGCAGTGTAAAAAGTCCCATTCCCATCATAAGGGTCAAATCTTACGGTAGGGATCAACCTTCGAACATCAACTTTATAATCCTGTTCGTTGATAGAAACTTTGCAGCCGCCTGCATCTTCAATATAGTCCAATGAAATAGTGTAAGGCTCACCCCCACTCATTATAAGCGGCGGTTTGATAACAACGGTATCATCAGTGATGTTTTCAACTAAGACTTTCTTGCGTGTAGAATCAAACAACAGAATATCATAGGCAAGAGTAAGAGGACCGATACCCTTAACATTAACACGTATATCTGGCTCATGCCCGACACAGCATTTGACATGTCTCTGGTTCCCAACAAATGATGCCTCAGGAGAAAAAGTTCTAGCAAACCCCAGTCTAATTGGTTTCTGACGAGTAGTCTTGTACAATGAATCCGAGAGACTAGAGAATTCAAACTCATATAACCCAGGCTTAGTAGGCATATATTCAAATGGAAAGCGACTTTGATCGGTATTAATGACATAATTCTCCACTACTTTTCCTTCATCTTTGATTAATGTATATGGCATACGGAATGGTGGAGTCCCCGTAAAAATAAGTTCGCCACTAAGGCCTAATTCACCACCACATTTATTTTTGACTGGATGTATATCAAAATCAACAGAGGGCTTGGGTGGAACATACACCAAGCAAGATGATGGTTCGAGAATCACCCCGCCACATATAGCTCCTGACACGCTGTGTATTGTATATAATCCAGGCTCACTTACCGGGATTGTTTCGTTATAAAGCATTCTTGCAATATCATGGTTGACAATATAGTCAACGAACTTTGATTCACTCGAAGAGTTACCATAACGTTGCGATATTTCAATAGTAACATTAGCTGGAGAGTCCTCCCTCTCCAACATGTAAAAACTTATAGGCAGTTCTGTATTCCCACCGTCAATGATTTTTAAAGGATTCTCAATGCTACAGCCTGCAAATGATACTTTAGGACGAGAAAGCGCATTAAGAGTAGCACACACACCACGAGCCTGTGCCTCTCTCCAGTAAAGGTCCCTAAATGAGACCACATTTCCCAGCGCATCTTCAACTTCCATAACAACAAACCTCCAAAGACCACTACCCCAAAGATTGAAATCCAAGCCTAAATCAACAGAAGCAGGAACAGCCCAGGTAAGCGAGGCACCTTTAGTCCATTGGTATGAAGCAGCTTTATGCTTGTGTAAAGGTGGATGAAGTACCTCTTTTGGGATTTGGAACCTATTGGGCTGAATGCTGTCTATAGTTCTCTCGTCTTTATCATCTCCCCATTTATATCGTATTGTGAGAGGAGCAATACCTTGGACTGAAATGTCAATATGCGCATAATCACCAACACATTTGTAAGGATGCTCACCAATAACATCACTTGTTGTTTGCACCAGAACACTTGGACAAACTGGAACAATGACATCTGACTGTAATATTATAACCTCATGATCGTATTCATCAATAACCTTTGAGAGCCTATAGAGGCCAGGTTCGTTAATTTCATAGTAATGATGTGTAATTTCACATCCTTGAGGATCCTTGGAGAACTTTGCAGGACCCAACTCATCCGCGGATAATTTGATAACTGATTGCAGCTGACTTGCAAAATCAAGCTTCGTTATCTCCACATATGTAGGGTTTGTAGAATTAAATTTGATAGGCACTGTAACAGAAGATTCCTCTTTTGGATTAATACAAAAAGGGTAAGCCTGCGGATCAAGCATAGCAGTACTATCAGGAAGTACATTTAGTACAATTGGCGGAGGGAACAACTCAGATGTATCTATAAAGTCAGACGTTCTTACAGTAGTACCAGTGAGTGAGTACTGTCTATCAAAGAGTGCCTTCCACATTGCTATAAGAATTGGGCCTGTTGCAAATGCTTTAGATCCAAAAAGCACATTAAGTCCAAACATGCTAAAACACTGCAAAGCGGTTACTCTAGCTGAAAATGTAAGCCAAGGGATCCTAAATATTGGAAGGATCCAAAGAAATAAGGCGTCAAATATGCTATACTTGATTATAAATCCATTACCAGCCCCGTAAGAAGTTAGATTGAAAAATTTAGAGCTTTGGATGGCTACAAATATGGAAATTGCAACCAACCGCTGAAGCCCCACATCCAAGTATTCAGCTGGAATAACTGGAGCAGGCCCAACCACCTCGTCATTCACGGCCGAAACCGCTTCTTGCTTATGCCACGGCTTCACCGAAGAGCGGCGCGAAGCACTTGGAGACGACATGAGGGACAATACCAATGAGGCAGAAGCTCACTTAAATTTCAAATTATCCACTTTATTGCTCCTCTCAGCCTCAATTATACTCAATTATGTTTCTATGCGTCCAAACCGCCACAAACACGGCCTCTGTTGTTACTCCGATACTTGTTGACGAAATTCAACTCGTAGATCAAGATCTGTAAATATATTGCAATTGAGAGCGCTCAGGCATGTAGTTTAGACCTAATAACATAAACAGGTAGCTAGATCACTCGTGCGAATTCGTAACGCTAACAATTTTTTAGAATTTGAGGTCGACAAAAGTCGCGTACGTATAGTGCACGGGATTTGGTATCTAGAGATCCTAGTGATCTCAGTTACAGAGCTTTAAACGTTAAGGGCGTAATTTTATTACCTATAGGCGTTTAACCTTTGCAGTAGGTTTGGCCAAGTAACGTTGTTATACTTTATTATACGGTATACCCGGCAGTATCATCGACATTAACGAATATTCGTTATATATCGCGGACATCATAACATAAATCGTTTGTCGTGTTCATATAACGCTGTGCACTCTTCCGTTGAGTCAACTTGGTACACGCCCTGAAACATACAATTTGCAGGTTTCTTGCAGGGCCGCGTGAAGTGTTCTGAAGTCAACCAGCGCCGGACGTCCTTCGTGCTGTGTCCACCTATCAATTGCAGCGATCTCGCTCGACCTCACTGTTTTTTGAGAAGGTGTAAATACTGCCAACCGCCAGAGTGAAAAAGCTCAGCATAGGACTGTTAGTGAAATAGAACTAGCATTTCTTAGTGTCTGAATCTGACGCGTCTTTCGGATCTGTTGAATCCAGCACAATTAGAGTTTTGTAAACAGGTGATTCTTGAGCGTTTATGAACAAAGTACCACGTGAGGGTTGAAGAAATAGAGATTATAATAGAGGCTGTGTACAATGAATTTTCATACGCCAGATTTAGAAGGAGATAAGAGGAGGGGATTGGAGAGTATACTGGCGAACGGAAGCGAAGATCCTGACAAGCACACACACGACAGGTTGTATAATATCGTGAAACCCAAGACTCTTGAGCACAATGATGGGCCCGGAATCAGTGGGATCAGTGATGGTGGTGGGTCCTCAGATGAAGGCATGAGTAACGCAAGCGGTTCCTACAGTGGTGATTCGGTTAATGGGGCAACTTTGGGATCTGGTAACAATAAGAGGGCTGCGTACGCTAACAACTCGGTATCCCCCGATTCTCGAACTTTGAATTCGAATTCGAATTCCGGTAGCGAGATTAATTCTAAAATCTTAGACAACAACGATAATAACTCATATAATCTCAAAACACAGCGCTTTTCACAGCCCATATTTCAGGATTCAAGGGCACGACGAAGTGACAGTTCATCGAGCACTACTAACTTCTCAGGACAAGGTGCAAACGACCGAAAGGGGCTTTTAAAGGGGACAAATAATATTGAGTCGATTCCATTGAAACGAACTTCGATGTCTTATCCTAACAATAGGTCCGATGACGCTTTGATCCCATCGTCCAAGGATAATAGCAGGACCAGGTATACTGAGAACTTAGAAGTGAACCCTGGAAGCAGGCTTAGTGGATTTGGCAATGAGCATGATGATGATGATATATCTGACGACGGCGCCTCGTTCTTGTCGGATAATCCTGATTCGGGGTATAGGCCACGATTTGAACAAAGCTCGGGATACTCCACCTCTTCATCGTTCAAGGAGAAGCTAGATAGTTTCATTGGCAATACAAAAATGATAATGACGAAATATGCCAAATTCATTGGTCCGGGGATAATGGTCTCGGTGGCATATATGGACCCGGGAAATTATTCTACTGCAGTATCTGCAGGAGCTCTTTATCAATACAAACTACTTTTTGTGGTTCTACTCTCTAACCTCTTTGCTGTTTTTCTTCAGATTCTTTGTGCAAAGCTTGGGGGAGTCACGGGACTCGATCTTGCTCAGAATTGTCGTGAGCATTTACCACCATGGCTATCATTAGTGATTTATATATGCGCTGAAATTGCCATTATTGCAACGGATTTGGCTGAAGTAATTGGTACAGCCATTTCCCTTAATATTTTATTCAATACACCGTTAGCAGTAGGTGTTGCATTAACTATTATTGATGTATTAGTGGTTTTGATGGCTTATAAGCCTAACGGCCCACTACGCATTGTTAGGTATTTTGAATACTTGGTGTCTTCTTTAGTTGCATTAGTGGTGATTTGTTTTGCCATTGAACTTTCCAAGATTGGACCCACAGACGTTTCAGCCATTTTCAGAGGATTTCTACCATCCAGAGAATTGGTAGAATCACAAGGCCTTTATTTATCTTGTGGTATATTGGGGGCTACTGTTATGCCACATAGTTTGTACTTAGGCTCGGGTCTCGTCCAACCAAGACTAAAGGACTTTGATATGAAGCATGGCTATTACGACCCCGAACAAGACTCGGAGGCAGATTCACCAATAACTAATTATAGACCTACAATCCATGCTATCAAATATGCCATGCATTATTCAATAGCCGAACTAATTATTTCTCTTTTTACTGTGGCAATTTTCGTGAATAGCGCTATTTTGATTGTTGCTGGTGCAACACTATCAGATTCTCCAGATGCTGTTGATGCAGATTTGTTCAGTATTTATGACATGTTGAAATTATTTTTATCACCGGCAGCGGGAACACTATTTGCGCTTGCATTATTATTCTCAGGCCAATCTGCAGGAATTGTTTGTACTCTGGCTGGCCAGATGGTTTCGGAGGGATTCTTACAATGGTCTATTCAACCTTGGATACGGAGACTTGTCACCCGTACTATTGCGATTGCACCATGCTTTGTCGTGTCTATTTTTGTCGGAAGGAAAGGATTGGCTACTGTTTTGAATGCTAGCCAAGTACTACTTAGTTTGATGCTTCCATTAGTAAGTTTCCCACTATTGTATTTTACTGCGAGTAAGAAAATTATGAGTGTGCCAATCAATAATACCTATTCACAATTACACAGGCGCAGCACTAGTAGCGATGGGGCGAATGACTATGTGCCCGCGGAAAATTCATCTACAACTGGTGAAGAAGAAGAAGCTCCTCTCACTAAAGACATGAGCAATAGCAAGCTGACGAATATTATTGCTGGTATTATTTTGACTTTTGTTAGCTCTCTAAACATATTCCTGATTGTTTCTATGGCTCTTGGTGCAGACGTCCATCTTTGAATTGAGTGAGAAGAAAAGAACTATGACAACCTACAAGAGACTATATCTGGGACGCTTTTAGAGTCCCGCCTACCCCTTAATGACTCGTGGCTTTTTATTTATAGGACTTTCCGTCTATTGGCATTGATATAACTAATAAAAGAAACCGTTTTTAGAACAGACATCATTAAAAAAACTGATTTTACTAACATAACTTACGTATGAAAGATTCAAATTACCGTTTACGAGAAGATCTTGAAGGGGTTGCTCGTGAATTGGCATAAGGTCGTACAGGCTTGGGCTCTGCAGCAGGCAAAGCACCTTGGTATGTTTTCTGTACAACAGGTAATAAACTTGTAGGCTTTAAATCAAGCTCCTTCGGTGTTACTTCACCAGCTAACCTTGTTAAAATACTCTGTATCTTGATAGCTAGCCTATTCTCGTCATCCGATATAACATACTGGGATCCATCATTACGGATTAACCGTGATCTTTGCAGATGCTGCAACTTTAGTAGTAATTTACTCACTAGCTCAGATTCAGTGTTGTTTTCTGCTGCTTCTAATTCATCGTCATCTATAAAGTTCTCTGGACCCCAATCAAATATCTTAAGTATATCTATTTCCTCGTTATTTTCCTTTTCTTCAGTTGAATTAGAGACAGCATTACCATTTGTATTGTTTACATTTTCCTTATTATTAGGGCCTGCTTCAACTTTAATCGTTGAAGATTGTTCATTTTTAGCCTCCTTTGGTTCTTCATTCTCCACGGGTTTCATCTCAATATCTTCATCTTTTGAAACTTCATCTCCCTTAGAGGCTTCATTGTTTATAGCGTTAGCTCTTTTTGACTTGTTTTTTTTCTCATTGGCAACTGGTAGTATCTTTTCAAACCAGACTGAACTTGAACTAGGAGCATTGAATAATACACGCGAATCATCTTTAACAGGAGCAAAGCTCGAATAAGGGCCAAATTTTAACCATTTGGTAGAAGGAAGAGGATGTTCTATAGGATGTTTAAAAGCCTTCATAATTTCCGTTGGAGGTAAAGCAGGATGAGGCACTCTAGGTGAGAAGGGGACAATAAATCCCAAAGGTTGAACTCCAACATTAGCAGAATAAGGTAAGATCTTGGACAACTCAAATCCACCATATAGGTCTGCTTCTCTAGGATCAACAGATGATTTGCCCGTCAAAGAAGAAAATAATAGACCATTTTGTCCCAACACATAATACGCCTCGCCATAAAACCCCAAAATATCAGCATATATGGCCTTTAATGCATTCCAAACGTCTATGTTGACATCACCAGAATCCTCAGTACTTTCATTATCACCAATATTCTGTGCTATATTTACCCTAGCGGCTTCTTGGAAAATAAGCTCTGCTGAGAATTTAAAGAAATCGTCTATAGCTTTGTATTCAGAACTTCCAACGGGATGCTGGATCAGACCAGATACAACAGCTATCTTTATATCTTTATACAGACCGAGAACATCAGTATCATATTCTTGACTCTCCAGTTTCTTGCTTATAGTTGTTCGCTGTAGGTTCTTATCGCTGATTATTTCGTCTAGAGGCTGTTCAGTCTTCTCTGTTGGAATAATTTCATAATTGATTATCTGAGAACCAATATCATGACTAAAATAAATTAGAATCCAGCTATATTTCACCACCGGCAATATGAAAATCGTAAACATACAATGACAGGATGGTACCTATGTCCTTAATAAATATCGATAAACGATCTTTGTTTAGTTAGGCAAAAGTGAAGAAGACAGTATATTGGTAAACACTTACCCTTTGTAGACATCTTCAGTGGAGTTCAATTATTCGTCAAAGTACGAATTCTTGAAAACACTAGATCTTTATATGGCGGATTGTGATTGTTGAAAAACTCCGCGACTCGATGATTTATCGCGTGTAGGATGTTTGATTTTTTGAACCTGAATTCAAGATTAAAATATGCTATCGATTAATATCTTGGAATTGAAAAAATTGAATTCAAAGTCTAGCTGTCGTTTAATTGTCGACATAACAAAACTTTAAAGGCGAACGATCCGATCCAGCATAATAAATTCCACTCAATTGGCATTATCGGTATACGTATGGGCACAAGAAAATCACCAATCATTCAAATACCCATTTTCCCATATAACAATAATATCGATATCGATATCTATCTGATCTGCTGATCTTTTTTTGTCAACATGAGAACTCAGTGTTTCCGAGCACGCTCGTTTTTTGGGTCAACCCGGCGGCTATATAGCACCGCTAAGCTAGGTGATACGATTGCTTCGTCGGAAGTGAAGAAGCCTCCAAGGCTCGATATCAATGATGTAGTAATTGTTGGCGGAGGGCCAGCTGGATTGACTCTTGCTACTGCTCTGAAATCTTCACCAATAACGAAGGACCTCAAAATTACTCTCGTAGAGGCTTCGTCATTAGAGAATATCCGGAAATGGAGCTTACCGGATGATAAATTTGAAAACAGAGTGAGTAGTCTCACCCCTAAATCAGTGCAATTCTTGACTTCTATTGGTGCATGGGATCATATCCATCTAGATCGTGTAAAGGATTACGATGAAATGCGGGTCTGGGATGGCGTTTCCGGCGCCAAAATCGATTTCAACCCCGAGTATTTAGGCGAATTTAGTGAAATTGCTTATATGGTTGAAAATTACAACTTACAAAACTCATTGCTGAAAAGAATAGCTGAAATTAATGACAAGAAGCTTAAAGTACTTGATGGCCATAAAATCGAGTCTATAAGTTACGGAGAAAACACACAAGAGGCTGATTTCTCTTCATGGCCTATTCTAAGTTTGGAGAATGGGAAACGACTTGCAGCCAGACTGCTGGTAGGAGCGGATGGAGGTAATTCCGTGGTCCGAAAATTTTCAGGTATACAAACTCGTGGCTGGAACTATGGTCGTAATGGATTAGTCGCAACCCTCAAACTTGAATGGGAAGACTTTAGATCTATCGCATGGCAAAGATTTCTTGTCACTGGGCCCATTGCACTCTTACCTTTACCAAATGGGTTTGCTACGTTAGTATGGTCTACTACTCCAGAGAGAGCACAACACCTGAAATCGCTAGCCCCCAATGACTTCTGCTCCATGGTAAATGCTGCATTCAGGCTCAGCCCAGCTGAATTGGATTATCTTCATGACCTTAAAGAGAACGTTGCCGAAGAGGTTGAGTGGAGAATATCTCAAACCAATATTGAAGATGAACTTAACAGCTGCCCCGTACCAGTAGTCTATGTACAAGAAAATAGTCGGGCCTCATTCCCATTCAGAATGGAACATGCTGATACTTATGTTGCGGAGCGAATTGCATTGGTCGGTGATGCCGCGCATAGAACTCATCCCTTAGCAGGACAAGGCCTAAATATGGGCCAGAGCGATGTTGCAAACTTGGTGTCTTCGATTGAGCAGGCAATGAAAAGAGGACTGGACATCGGTAGTTTGTTGTCACTGGAGCCGTTCTGGGGTAAGTCATACTACATCAACCATGCTAAACTTGGAGTGGTTGATAAGCTGCACAAATTGTATGGAACTGACTTTGCTCCAGTGGTTGCCCTAAGATCATTTGGTCTTAATGCTGTAAATAGTTCGCCGATGATAAAGAAGTTTCTCATGGCACAAGCATCCAATAATTAGGAGAAAAGTCAATATAATTTGTGAAATCTGGTTGAAACGGTGCAATACCAAATCTGGCAATGATACCGTCATTTTCTACCCCACCTTAATTAAGCTAGCGTGCTTCCAACTGGGCCTTATAAGTATTAAGCGCTTATCAATAGATCAATGTCATAATTGAAACCTATGTAGCGCTACTGCAGCTGCTAGCATGCACGCATGGCAGATATCATGATTTCGCGTTATCGTTACCGATTTATGTCGATAATCGCATAGATCGGCTCGCGTTATAACATCCTTACGAATACTCGATTTAACCTTTGAAGATATACGTTATACGCGTGCGTATAATCGATTATCTCCCGCAATATATTTTGTTATCTTCTAATCAAGCTCTCCACAAAGGATACTACTACCTTGTGATAATTGAGTTTCAACCAGAGGAAAGCTTGAAGTGGATATTTAACCTTTTTTTGCTGTCTAAACAGACTCTTAGGAAGACCATTTGTTAATTGCTAGAAGATATCTTCCATTGCTAATAGCCGCAAAAGACTTTCCTTCTGATTTATCACTATCTATGCAAAGTTGCCCCTTCTTTTTCTTCCCTGTGCCATTACTAGACAGATTTTTTTTGTGAAGATGAGTTCTGACGAGGCTTTGTCTCAAAACCCCGCCTCTGAACTGGCAGATCTTCTCAATGCGTCACTTGGTCGCATTGGTTCCACAGATTCAGGAGACCCTCCTCCATTCATTGGCCCCGAATCTGAGTACGATGGTGGATCAGATACTGAATTATTTACGGAACAAGAAACAGAGGACAATGAGAGAGAAACTGATCAAGAAACTGATGCGGACCTCAATTCTTCTGTAGATGCCGCTAGCGCTGTGTACGTTAGAGGTGAATATTGGGATACGGACCGTTCTACAGATTTTGACCACATTTCTGATTATTTGCAAGGAGATTTGACCCCTTCTGATTCTGAATCAACGAACACCAGATCTGCAATTAGGTCAGGAACTACTAGTTTGCTTTATCCACCTCCTAGGTTGCCCAGTAACTTTGACCCTCATGAGATCATGTCATCAAGTAGTGTTGACCCATCTTCAGTTCTTTTCGGAGAGCATATCACTGACGGAGAAACCTGGATAAATAAAGTGTTTCCTATCTTTGACTTGGAGTATGTCAGTAGAGATGTCTTGACTTTAAGAGGTCAACCCGATGCTATTATTAAAGCACGTGGTACATTGTTTCTCTTATACTCTAGTATTGATTTGAAAGCTAAGAATATTACTAAAGAAGCCGTTGAATTAATTCAAGGTTTCAAGCCTATGATGACCATTGAATCTCGGATTTGCTGGGGGTCGGCTTGCATTTCAACCAAGATACCACTTTCTGACAGGCTTTTTGCTATTACTAAATCTCAACTGACAGTTTTTTTGGAAGCATTGTTCAAACATGATTATAGTGATGAGTATATCCCCAACTTACGATCGTCCTTAAAGGATGCTACGAATTGGTCCGCATTAAAGAGCGTATTGCTGCTTCTATACAAGACTTTGACAGTTTCGGTAGAGGGCGTAGCGCATTTGGTTGATTATGTTTCTCCTGCAAAGCTTACGGATCAAGCAAAGTCAGCTCCATTGTTGAGACAGTTTCTTATTGCTATCGGCGTCCTTACTGACACTGAACAGACTAAATTCAATATGCTTTTAGATGACTTGCAAGAGACCAGCGACATGCTTGTCGACTTGCCCAAAGCTGTGGCAGCTAGAAAAGAGCTTTTGAAGTTTGCCAAGGAAAATCCCGAGAACAGTGTTTTGAGACTATTCTGGTATTATTATGGCGACGTTTTGGATGAATGGATTAGAGATGGCGGCGCTCAGTTTAATGAATTTAGAGACAAGGTTGGTGTAAAGGTTCTTTCTGACGAGGAACTTGACAGACTTACCAAGGCTATTGATGAAATTTGCAGAGTTGATCCCAGCAAAGCAAGACCAATTCATAGATCCTCTTCAAAAGTTGATCATTCATTTACGAGCTCTGGTGCTAAGTCTTCGTTTAAGCAGAGTTCTTCAGGTAAACCAACCTCTAATTTTGCACGAAATGAGGAGACTCTTTCCGGGCTAAGTTTGAATAAAAAACGGCTCATTTTTTATGCTGCTCTGAGACTTATGAATATGCGTAAAAGAATTAACAGATCGACTATTCCTAGTCTCATGGAGTTCATTGATCCAGAAGCTATGAGAACTGCTAGAGACACCTTAGACGGATTATCTATCCGTCAACAGAAACGACTACTTAGATAACTCTCATTATTTAATGAAATATATGATTTCTTAGCAATGTATACAATGTTCGTATGTATCCGCAGTTAAATGATTTGATTCCTCTGAAACTGCATTAAAAATCAATGGCTCGCGATCGGGTGTCTGCCATATATAGTTAAACTTCTATGCATTAATGCCATTTATCGTTATAATTAGTAATTAAAGGCCTCGCGAGCAAATTGTTATAATAAGTTAACACCGGTGCCGGTTAGCAGGATCTTGCACTTTCACTTTTTAGAACCGATAAAAATCACCACAATGAGTCGTAAGTGTTGCCATGTACAGACCTGTTATCATAGCTCTAACATTATCAGAGTGCGAAGTTACCAAGAAGGAAGAACCAGAAAGTATGCTGAACTGAAGTGTCGTGTGGATTCCCTAGTGGGTCTAACTGTTTGTAGAGCCTAAGCCATGCTGTGTTTGCATTCCTGAAAAGTCCACGAGAGACGAGTGCATTCTGATACACGGTCAAGAAAGCGGCAAATGCAAGGACGTTATTGAAAAGTATAAGGATTGCATGAAGGGCTACGGATTCCAGGTTTAAGATACTAGTGAAAAGCAACCCCTATAAACGAGCCGTCTCAAGTTTACTTGTAAATATGTATAAAAAAGTGCATTTATTTGATACTATAGAATTAATAACAGACACTCCATAAATTACTAAGACTTTCCAAACTGCTATTATGTTCATTCTATGGTATTCCTTTGCTCCAGAACTCGAGAGCTTTGCTCTATAGCTATAACGCCATAACCCTATATAATGCATAAAGCTAAAATTTCCGAATAACCAACCATATAAAAGGTAGTTATAACCGGCACTGTAGAAATTGCTAGGCGTTTATACCGAGACCGTACCATGTCCGGACGGGTAATTCATCATGATCGATATAACATGATCATGATCATAACTAATTTATCGCGATCACGACTTAAATATGCTGCATACCATATGCATATGGCTAATAACCACATTAAGACTAACTATATAGCTATACAGTGCGAACAGGCAGGCTTGCATAATTTTCTCGAAAGCTAAGTTTCACTTATATACCGGGGGCACCAGTGGGAGCGTTTTGTAGTTCCTAGCAATGTCACTAGCTAGTCAAGTTGAATACAATCTTCGGTATCACCATCTTTGGCCTGAAGTATATACAGTATCTGTTAAAGTAGAGGACAATCCTATTGAAATCTGTATTGGTTCACCCCCTGAGAAATTACGTCGAGAAGATTATCCAGGGCAGTTGGAGTATGTTCTTCCTGCCCGAACTCATGAAAAATGGACGGTGAAAAAATGGAGCGACGTGTTTAAATCTATCAAAGATTCACAGGGACTAGAAGAAGAGCCAAAGCGACTGTTAATGGCCATGGTCACTGATGATTCAACTATTGCATATTACGTTGTTCATAACGGGGTCGTCAAGCCCCGGAAAAACTAATCATTTATTTACACATAATGGTCATATCTACTCCCAAAGAAGATTTAAGCAAAGCCTATATGGATAAATACGGGCTTAGCGTCTTATATGCTACATTTGTCAAAGAATACTTATCTTCTGGCTTGCTTGGTTGAATGTTGAGCACTTGTGATTCTTCCAAGATTTTAGTTGCATGCTCAGTATATGTCACCAGTTCTGGAAATTGTGTCTCTAAAAGCGTTTTAGCTACAGGCACAGGGAATTTGGATAATAACTGTAGCCTCAGATGTGCTACTAACAATATATCCGCTGTGCTTAGTTTAGTCTTATCAAACAGGAACCCTCCTGCTACTAAATTATCTGAAAAATCCCTGATAGTCTCATATGTCTGTTGTGCATGTGAAAGAGCCTTCATATTCTGTCGAACATCATTGAAAGCAGATTGCTGAACACTCTTTTGTGCAGATATTTGCTCTTCAAGTTTGCTAAGTGCCGGACGACTTGGATTTTCAGTCCCACTCTCGCCTGGAGTTTGGTCTTCTGGAACAATCTTAGAGCAGAAATGCTTTGCTATTTTCCGCTGCTGGATAGGCAAGCTGTACTGCATTGGGAATGGCACGAGTTTAGTGAACAGTGGTCTAGTAACATCTTCAAAATTTTGTCTTTGCACATATAGTGTGTAAGAAGAGATCATATTTACGTTGATTCGAATATATTCCAGCAAAGCTTCGCTCTGCGACTTCTGCTCCAAATCCTTATCAATGTCGTACCCGTTGCTCTTTAAAAACTTGATAACCTCGAAAAACCCACCTATCGCTGGGCCTGTATGATTTTTCATACGAATAGCCGGTAATTCACCATTAGACGAAACATGTGGATTGGAACATTGATAGATTATGAAACTATCACCTGTATTACTGAGAGCAACGCTAAGATACCAAATTGCGGCAACGCAGTCGGGCGAAAACGAGACAATGCTCTCATCTAAAGCGCCCCATACATGAAGTTCGAACATTATTAGGACTAACTGATTAAATCACCACCGCCAAACTTCGAATATCCACTGAAACTACCTAGTATTGCAACTGGAACTCCAGAGCCAAATACAAGCTGTGTAACTGGCAGTGTTGTCCTTTATATAAGTAGTCCAAAATATTTACAAAGTATTGCCAAATTTAACGGTTCTAACCAGCCGGCCGGAGCACCATAAATTGTATTGTAATTAGGCTTATAAAGCTTATAGCGTTACTACTAGCTAGCTAGTATACGTAGCTAGCTGCAAATTTAAAGATTGATTGACCAAATACAATGGATCGATATCGACGAAATCGGACCGGTAGATTGTTTTTTTAGCTTTTTAACGGTATATGCCAGCTACAATTCGAATTCGAAAGCTTAAGTAACGTTAATAATTTACGCATTCGAAGTGCAGTAGTATCCCAGAACACAACCAACCATCCCGATACCAATAACTAGGAATTTTTTACTATTGTATCTCTGCTCTGTAAATAATACTCTTTCCGAGGTAAAAATAAACCTATTATTATGACTAAGGACGAAGATCCTTCGGATACTAATAGTGGTGAATCCAGAGACACGGCAGAAGTTTCTTCAGTTGAGCCTGAAAGTTCGAAACCTGAACAACCTTCCGAACAACCTACCGAAATCCAGCCAGAAAATCCTTCTGAAAGCCAACTATCAGAGAAGCAGCATATTGTAGAACATAGTGGAAATGAGACTGAAATTTCAGAACGATCAGTATCAGTTGAGCCATCTAAGGCCGAAAAACCCAAGGCACCGAAGCGTCGACGATTGGAACAAGATACTATTGGTATTTTAGAAGACAAAACTGCCGAATCACCTAGGGATGTTTCTGCATGGAAGGAACTAATTAATGAAGTCAAGAGTAAGGAGAATCTCGACGATGTTAGGAATGTTTACGAGAGAATGTTATTAGTTTTCCCTACGTCTGCAGAAGTATGGATTGATTATATTAACTGTGAACTTGCTAATGGCGAGTTCAAAAAAAGTGAACAACTCTTTTCCAGGTGTCTCACAAAGGTGTTCAACATAGACTTATGGGAAGTTTATCTGGGTTATGTACGTAGAATCAATAATCTGGATGAGAATGAAGGAGCATGGACCGTAATTGCTCAAGCATATGAATTTGCTTTGGATCGTGTAGGGATTGATAGGAAGAGTGGTGTAATATGGACTCAGTTTATTGATTTTTGCAAGTTGAAGCCTGCCAAATCCACTTGGGAACAACAACAGAAAATGGATATTTTAAGGAAAAATTATCGTCGTGCTACTGCTATTCCCATAGATAGTTTGGAAACATTATGGCAGGCCTATACAGCTTTTGAGAATGGCCTCAATAAGTCTACTGCTAGAAAATTTCTGGCCGAAAAATCTGGCGTATATATGAATGCTCGGTCAAGTTTGACAGAACTTAACAATTTAACGCAGAAATTACAAACTAAGACTCTTCCTAGTCCGAGAAAATGGACCAAAGCAGAGAAAACTCAGGTAAAATTGTGGCTGGATTGGATTAATTGGGAGAAATCTAACCCTCTAAAGTTCGAAGATTCTAAAGATATACATCAAAGAATTGTATACGTGTTTAACCAAGCTGTGGTCACAATGAGGTACTTCCCAGAAATATGGTTTGAATATGCATTATATCAACTTGAAAAAGGACACCAAGAGGAGGCTATACAAGTACTGAAAGATGGAATTAGTGCTAATGACGATAGCTTTCTGCTAAGCTTCAAGTTAGCCGAGATATATGAGCAGGATCTGAGAAAGGCAGATGTCAAGAAGGTCTATGAGGATTTAATTTCGAGGTTGACCGCTTTACGTTATAAGCTCCCCGAAAATAGTAAAGAACTCGTGGATAATGCAAGGGATATAACCTTTGCGTACTCACAATACATGAAGGCCGTCAAACGACTTGAAGGAATTAAAGAAGCTAGAAAGGTGTTTGGCCAAGCAAGAAAGCTAGATTATACAACATACCACATCTTTGTATCTTCTGCATTGATGGAGTACCACAGTAGTAAAGACTCGGTTATTGCTACAAAGATATTTGAGGTTGGCCTCAAGCGATTTGCATCCGAGCCTGACTTTGTGAGGCAATATTTTGATTTCCTCATATTAATCAATGATGAGACAAATGCAAGAGCTCTTTTTGAAAAGGCAGTACCCAAAATGGATCCTAAAAACGCTAGAGAGTTGTATGAACACTTAATCAAATATGAAGCTGACTATGGTGAATTATCAGCGTTAATAAAACTTGAATCAAGATTCAAGAAAGCTTATCCAGATGAAAGTTCAATAGCCCAATATTCATTAAGGTATAAGGAGAATTCATTCGACCCAATAACTTATAATGATCTTGGTGGGCGATATAGAAAGGAACGCGCGGCATCTAAGGAAAATGGTAAGAACGAGCGAGGTGAAGACGAGTATGATCCTTCTACTATTTCTACTGGTCCTGCTATTACTGTTACCCACGATGAGACTCCCAAGCCGGTTGTTACCCAAGGAGCTGTATCGATTCCTAGCAGTACTATGCACCTGTTAAAGATATTGCCACCAGCATATACTTATGATACTATGACATTTGATCCGGCCAAATTAACAACTCTTATAAAGAACATCAGGATCCCCGAAGAGTTGTATAATCTTTAAATGATAAGCAGTTTTATACGTCATTAAGTAAATAGATAGTACCACTAAGCCTGTTGTATAATTTTACAATACTTTTCGTCTATTATAGGATCAAGTGATAATTGATGTTTCAATAAATATTCCTCTGCCCTTTGTAGCATGATAAATTGCTGTTCTCCGCCCTTCTTTTTAGGGGGACCATATTCTAATGCATTCATATATTCCAATGCTGCGTAAACATCATTCTGTCTTATACAAGTCATCTCTGTAAGTAAGTTAATAGAAATTGGCTTAGCTCCATGACGAACTAATGTTCTAGCAACTTCGTGAGCCCAAAATGCCATGAAACTGCGATGACCATATGACGATAGAGGCTTTTCAGGCTCGGATGGTCTTTGTTGAAGTTTCGAAATATAGTATGAAAATGCAATCAGTAATTTCCCTAATCTTAAACCTTGATACGGTGGGAATACTAAAATACACGCAAGGTTATAGTCATGCCATGATATCTTTTCCCTAGAATAGAATCCTAGAACACTCTCACGTTTAGCACTAATACGACTGAGCACAAAAAAATCAAATCCATCTACAGTGAAATTAATGGACTTGTTTGTCAAAAACAGTTTACCAAATAGCGATAAACACTGGCAATAGAGCTTGTATCTTTCTCCATCAACTAGCCTTATCCTCAGGTCATCAGATTCGTACACTACTATCCCCGGCCCTTTGCATTTATAGCGACAATTTCCCCTGTGATCTTTCATGTATACCTCGTTTCTTGTATATTTAAAACATGTATCACAAACATATAATAAATCTATGTGTTTCAATGGCTCAATTGACGTACCGTCGGTTGTTTGGTTCACCATCTCGTATAACGGCGAGATCCCCCGCTTGAGCTCACTTTTCGTGATTCTCGTGTTAGGATCGAAGTACCCCGTACTCGCGTACCATGTATCAAAAACATTCTCACCTAAGCTGACCTTATCTATATTCCGCTCTTCATCCATAGGATTTTGGTTAACTCTGGTGTTTTTCAGATTTTTAAGAGGGTACTTCTAATGCATAGTACTATTACTGGTAGTTGCAATGCAAATACTTATACAGGCTTGATCAATGACCTTGAGATTTACCAGATGCCCACTTGTTATCGTCCTCGATCTGTACCGTCACCAGAATTACAGATCGCGATCGCGATCGATTAAACGATCGGCGCGCTAAATTTAAGAAATTTTGTAAAAAAAAAATTCGAATTCTGGGTCGTAACGTCGACCGGTACCTAATTTTGAAATTATTGTAAATAAGCATTATGGGGAAATACAGACAGCGTTTTAATGAGAAGGCCAGAGCTGGTATGGTCCAAAAGAGGGAGGCCTTAAGACGTGCTAGACAGAAAAGGTTCTTGGAACAACCGAATGGCCAGGAAGAACCCGTATCACAAGAGGTGCAGACAGTTGATCCCAACTCGGAGGTACTTTTACCTATGACCTCAGAGGAAAAGGCCAAGAAGCGAGAAGAAATTAGACGTTCTATGAATGCGCCGAAATCTATATCTGGCACCAAGCGAAAACGAATAGAGAAATATGTCGAGAAGCAGTTAAAAAGACAAGAAAAGGACGAACTGCTTCGGAAATTGGCAGAAACCAATGTTGATCCGACTTACTTGAGGAGTATGAAGACTCTTGGAAGCAGAACAGAGACAAAGAAGCAAAAGATAGAAAATGCTTTAATGCTGGAAAACAAGGGCATAAGTAATGAAGAAACCAAGGCTATATTGTACGAAGAGCATGAGGTAAAAGATTGGCGAGAAAATGAGCATTTTACAAACCTTTTAAAGGGAAAGGAAAAACATAGTAAGGACAGTAAGGACACTATGGAGAATGCTAACGAAGAGGAATCTTCAGAACCCAAGTCACAGATTATAGATTTCAGACCAAAAAATGGCTCTATAGGTTTTGGGTTTCAAAATATAAAACAGATCAAAAATACTAAGAAGGAACCGAAGATTTCATGGAAAGAAAAGCTTGCTAAGGAACAAGAACGAAAATATATTCTAGCTTTGTCTAAAAAGGGTACAAATATTGATGCAATATCGAAAGTGTCAAACCTACCAGGGCCGTCATTTGAACTGTCAGATGATAGCGATACTTCAAACTCACCGAAGAAAGAAGGCTGGGACGCTATCTCTAGTGGCTCTGATTTAGATGAGAGCGAAGATGAGAGTGACGAAGATGAAGATCATGAGTTAGAGGAAGATGAAGAAGAAAATAATGATGACGACGAAGATGAGGAAGAAGATGATGAGGAGGAGGAGGAAGGAGAGGAAGAAAGCGAGGAAGAGGAAGATAGTGAAGAAGAAGAAATTGAAGAAGATAATGATAAGATTGATGGGACCTTTGGCTCAAAACCAAATGCAGGAGAAGTGTTCAAAAATAGAATAATGGCTGTCCAATCTCAGGTGGACGTCCTACCTGAAACCCCGGTTTATAAAGGGACATACATACCTGTCGATCGCCCTGAAGACCGTGAATCTCCACCGCCAGAATTGGAAGTACCTCTTAATATGCCAAACAGGAAGGCGGAATATGTTCACGTGGAGAGATCAGAAGATATTCAAGCTATACGTATGCAACTGCCAATTATAGGAGAAGAGCATTTAATAATGGAGGCCATACATAATAATGACTGCGTAGTCATCTGTGGTGAGACAGGCAGTGGTAAAACTACTCAAGTTCCTCAGTTTCTGTTTGAGTCTGGATACGGATCTAAAGACAGCTCGACACCGGGAATGATCGGTGTTACTCAGCCTAGACGAGTTGCAGCTGTTAGTATGAGCCGAAGAGTTTCGGAGGAGTTGGGAAATTATAAAGAGAAAGTGGGTTACCAGATCAGATTTGATGGAAATGTAAAGCCAGACACTGCAATTAAATTTATGACTGACGGTGTTCTTTTACGTGAAGTGACTGAAGATTTGACTTTATCGAAGTACTCTGCAATAGTAGTAGATGAGGCTCACGAGCGGAATGTCAATACTGATATCCTTATTGGAGTTTTGAGTCGAGTTATAAAATTACGCAAAGAATTACACAATGAGGGTAGAGCTTCATCTCCTCTTAAGCTAATCATTATGTCGGCAACACTTAGAATAGGTGATTTTACTGAAAATAGCCGTCTTTTTAGTACGCCACCGCCTGTGATGAAAGTGAATGCAAGACAATATCCAGTTTCAGTCCATTTCAGTCGAAGAACTAACATAAATTACATGGAAGACGCATTCAAAAAGGCGGTCCGTATACACGAACGTTTGCCTCCCGGAGGAATTCTTATTTTTCTTACTGGTCAAAATGAAATTACTCAAATGTGTAAAAAACTTCGCAGTAAGTTTGCTAGAGGTAACAGGGGAAATAAAACTGACAATGTAACTCTTACTGTCGATCCAAATAATGCGGTACAAGAAATAGAAGATATTGATTTTGGGGTAGATGAAGAAGATCTCGATGATGATGACGCTTTGGAGGAGGAAGAAGAAGAAGAGGAAGAAGGATTTGAAGAGCAAACGGAAGAAATATCTGATAGTCCATTACATGTTTTGCCTCTATATTCTCTTTTACCCACCAGTGAGCAGCTTAAGGTTTTTGATAATCCCCCAGAAGGATCAAGGTTGTGTGTTGTTGCAACTAATGTTGCCGAAACAAGTTTGACAATTCCTGGCATCAGATATGTTATTGATTGTGGTAGATCTAAGGAAAGACATTTTGATGAAGATACTGGCGTTCAGAGTTTCAAAATCGGTTGGATCAGTAAGGCTAGTGCTGAACAACGTGCAGGTCGAGCGGGAAGAACAGGCCCAGGGCATTGTTATCGGGTATTTTCTTCTGCTGTTTATGAAAGAGACTTCCCACAATTTTCTAAGCCCGAAATTTTACGTATGCCAATTGAAGGACTTATTTTGCAAATGTTGTCAATGGGTCTACACCAGATTGAGAACTTCCCTTTTCCAACTCCTCCTACTTCACATAGTCTTCAAAAGGGGCTGCGTCTACTCAAGTGCTTAAACGCTATTGATGATACTAATAACAAGACTAACACTCTGACTACTCTTGGAAAATCTATGAGTTTATTCCCACTAACACCACGATTTGCCAAAATGCTTGTTATTGGTGACCAGCACGAATGTTTACCCTACATCATTGCCTTAATTGCAGCAATGTCTGTAGACGATCCGTTCATTCCTCAGCATGAGCTTGGAATCAAATTAGATCAGCCTGGGAATTCTGAAAATGGGGAAGATTCTGATGACAATTCTACAAATGAGTCTGAAGATGAGTACAACAATATTGAAGAAAAGGAAAAATCAAGAAAGTTGAAGCAGGAATTTTTCCAAGCCAGGAGCAAGTTTTCGAAACTAGATTCAAAATCTGATACTATGAGGTTGCTATCGGCAGTTTGTGCATATGATTATGAGCCCAACAATAAGAAGTTTTGTGAGAGTAACTTCCTACGTCTGAAAGTCATGATAGAAATATCAAAATTGAGAAGTCAATTGGCACATTTAGTTACAACTAATACAAGAGCACGCTCTGTAAAAACAGGCGAGGGCAAGCTTTTAGGCAAATTAAAGCCACCAAGTAAAGTTCAAATTCAAGTAATCAAGCAGGTTATTGCTGCCGGGTTCATTGATCAAGTTGTGATACGAGCAGATAAACTTGATGCTGAGCTACAAATTGGATCCAGATTGCGAGTAACTTCTTATCCTTATAACAGCTTGTTTCCAACACAGCCATCTAGCTCTGATAAGGAGTATTCACCATATGTGTATATTCATCCTACTTCAGTATTGGCAGAAGGGTCTGATGCACCAGAATATCTCATTTACCGATCTATTCATGAAGGTGCCAATCAGCATGCGGTTCAGGAAAGCAAAGGTCAACCTATCAAGTTAAAGTTCAAACCACTTTGCGACGTCACTGGACAACAATTAGCGAATGTTGCAAAAAATTCAATGCTATTAACTTACTCCAAGCCACTTGGCCCGCCTTATGGACCAAAAGATCTGGGTAATAATACACGTCAATGTTGGGTTGTTCCAATTCTTGGTGCGGCTATAGGTACAGGTGGAACAGGATGGAATTTACCCGTTAAGAAGGTTAATCAAAAGAAACAAGGTCATGATTGGGTAGTTGTATAATATCATTATTATTTATTATAATATTATTTAAAATTATTAACCTACTGCCACTCCATTTAATGAAGCAAGTTCTTTCGTAGTTGAATGTTTACCGGTTTTGAAAAATAGCCGCCGTGCTTTAAGATGGTCCGGCCTTGGCTTTATGGCTTTAGCTTCACACCCAGGGCAGTTATGCAGTGTCTCATGGCAATATACATCGCAATCAATACAGAAATGGTTATTGCACAGCTCACATGCATACCTTGAAGTGCCAGCTTCTGTAATCTCGGGGAATACTGTTAAACATGAAAAGCAATATTTCGATAAAGTCGCTTCTTTTTCATCGACATCTCGGAAAGACATCAATGGGAATAAATGATGATATGAACGAGCCAAGTGGGTAGATAAAATCAATGTGAGGCCACAACAAGGGCATAACACTGGTAAGGTACAAACTTTGGCATCGCATCTGGGACATAAATATCCACCTTGCTCTAGTCTTGAATGACACGAGCATAATGTGGGCACTGCTTCAGAGATTCTTGAGGGGAATCCCATAAGTACAAGAGCGTTTGATTTTGCAGCGTTCATCTTAGCAACAGCTAAAGGTGTAGTTATTTCCATTAGTAAAGATTTAAAATGAGTCTCATTGAGTACTAGTCCATATGCCCCTGAATCGCCATAGTTTGTCTTTTCGGCTAATTCTTTGAAAATAGCAACTTGTGCTGCTAGTCCTATAACTCGTACCCTTATCTTTTCTTTCACTAAATTGTTTATTGTTTGATGAATATCGCCAGGATCACATGAAAGTAAAGCTCCGAAAATTACTAGTACTTCCCGGGTATAGTGGGGAGGGACATTAAATAGCATTCCGCGACACATTTCCAAGGCATTCTGCAGTGATGGACTACCCTTGGGCTCTTGCTTCCGCAGTTTCTGCAATGCTAAGATATGGTCATGAGGATTTCCACCTAGATCAGAGACTAATATAGCAATCCCATCTCGAATACCCACAATTCCTAATTGTGAGATAGGATTCTGATCAAAAAACTCAGTAATGAATTCAATAGCATACGTAAGCATTAATTGATACCTGGTAGGTCTCAGGTCCCGCTCAAGCATTGCTTCACTTAGATCTATTATGAGAACAAGATTCCGTATGATACCCCTTTGAACAGGCGTATTATCTCTCAATACCCGTTTTTTCTTGGCTTCTTCTACTAACCCAGCAACTGTTCCTGCCAGGCTCCCTCCTTCGTCTTCCTGAACAATATCCCAGCTTCTATGGTATTGATCTTCCCAAGAGTACCCAGCATCACCTGTACTTGCCTTAGATTTACCCTGACTTTTTGTCCGCGACCGAGTATTTCTCGTTCGCCTCGCTACACTGCCTTCAACATATTCTCTATCTACATCCGAGTTATAATCTACATAGTCATCATCTGAATCATCCATCCTGTCCCTTAGTGGGCTATCCTCCCAGTCCTATGCCTATTGCTACTGTTTAAGACTAGTACTAGCTAGTCGACGCCAACGTTAACGTTAACGTTGACCTTAAGCTTGTTATATGCCGGCGTACGTATATATATATATCATCGATGATTTGACAACGTTAATTCGCATGCGCGCAGACTCGGGGTGCGCCCGCCAGCGCCTATAGGCCTATAAATATCATAAAGCGTCGAATTGTTCGAATTTAAATTCGTCGGCCCTATAACCTATTATCTAACTGATTGGACGATTGAAGTTACCCGTTCCTAACAAGGAATTTAGCAGTTAAATTTACACAGACAAACAGACCGGAAATGGGGGCTTTGCTGTCTGTTCCTTTGGTCGGGTCTTTGACTTTAGGCTCATGGCTGGTATCATGCTGTGGAGCAGCCACCCTGAGTACACTCTGTACGATGACTGGGAAGTTCTCATCAAGTATTGCCACGCGAATATGCTATGCTATAATATTTCTACTGAACTCAATACTTTCATGGATCATGCTAACAGATTGGGCTATACGGAAACTGGAAAGGCTTACTTTGAACTATATGAAGATTACTTGCATGGGTGGACAATGTTATGGGTTCGTAGCCGTTCATCGAATAAATTTCGCTTTGGGATTATTCCATTTAATACTTGCATTACTATTAGTAGGAGTCCGCTCTACTAAAAATCCTCGGTCATCTACTCAAAATGGATATTGGGGGTTCAAAATACTAGGATGGCTGGCACTGATTGTATTAACCTTTTTTATTCCCGAAGGTTTCTTCGTGGTGTGGGGTAATTATTTTGCCATGGTACTTTCGTTTATTTTCGTCATGATTGGTTTAGTGCTATTAGTTGATTTCGCCCATTCTTGGGCTGAAACATGTTTGGAGCATGTTGAAGAATCAGACTCCAACCTTTGGAGATTTATTTTGGTTGGCTCAACTGTGGGCATGTACATTGGTAGTATCATTTTAACCGTTCTCATGTACGTTTTCTTTGCTCATAAGGGATGCTCAATGAACCAAGCTGCTATTACTATTAATCTAATCTTTACTATCATAATAAGTGGCATGTCCATCCACCCTATTGTACAGGAATATAACCCACAAGCTGGCTTAGCACAAGCTTCGATGGTATCTGTTTATTGTGCGTATCTTACAATGTCAGCGGTTGCATCCGAACCTGATGACAAAAGTTGCAACCCATTGATAAGATCAAGAGGTACAAGAACAGCCAGTATTGTTCTTGGTGCGATTTTTACATTTTTGGCAATTGCATATACAACTACCAGAGCTGCTACTCAGTCGTCAGCATCTCGAAATATTTATGAACCTATTAACCAAGAACATGGACTAGTAACCCAAGAGCCATCTAGAACATCCATGAGACAAGAAGCAATAAGAGCTGCAGTGGAACAGGGCTCATTACCTGCTAGTGCTCTTACTGAAAATTGGGATGATGATTCCGATTCAGAATTAGAAAGCAGAGACGATGAGCGGTCTTCTACTCAGTACAATTATGTTCTTTTCCACTTGGTGTTCTTATTGGCTACTCAATGGACTGCTACGCTGCTGACGTTGAATGTTGAAAAGGAGATTAATGGAGACTTTGCTCCGGTTGGACGGACTTATTTCTATAGTTGGGTAAAGATTGTCAGCGCTTGGATCTGCTTCATTCTTTACGGCTGGACTCTCATTGCACCTGTAATTTTCCCAGATAGATTTTACTAGTGAGATACAATTATTTATCTAATGTAATTATATATTATTTACCCACGCCTAACAACATGATATACCGTATTGTAAGGTCATTATAATAATACCAGATCTTGATTTTTTGCCAGATTTTATCACCACGCTTAATTAATTAAGGCCTGATAATGATCTGCATATCCAATCTCTAATTTTTCACATGTTATCGATAAATTACGAGCTGCAGAACGGTATACCTACTACGGCAATCCTGCGCATTTGACCGACATTTTATTAATTTTTTTTTACTTAGGTTTTCAAGACGACTTCACTAATTATACAGCTTAGAGCTCTATTGCTCTCACCCAGAACTCCTTTTTCTCGGACATTCATCTCTTCTTTTTCTTCCTCTGCAGTTCATCGATTTCCTGGGTACCCATCATCGAAATACTCAAAATCCATGGCTAATCAGTAAGTAGTTAGTCATATTTTCCTTCAATTGGGATTCTGACTAACATTTTGTTTTTTTAGATCTGACTTGGTGTTTGTGAAAGACTTATGGGTTAAAGCATTAACAGGGGTCGACGCATGGCGACGACCTCAACCTCAGCCGGTTCTTATCTCAGTCTTTCTCAAGACAAGCGTAGTACAAGCAGGAAGCACGGACCATCTTTCCTACTCTTTAAACTACGACGTTATCAGTAGAAAAATTACTGAAAAGGTTGAGAAATCCAAGTTTCGGACATTGGAAGCAATTGCCGAACGAGTGGCTGAAGTTGTATTGGCAGATAACGTTGGAGGTTCATGTGCAAGGATTCATGTGAAAAAGCCACGGGCATTACTCCGAGCAGATTCTGCAGAGATTATCATTAACCGGATGAAAGTTGTAAATGATAATGGGAACAAGGGTAGTTATACTGTTAAACAAGTAGAAGGTACAACTGATATTGTCAAAATACATAATCTGCGACTAGTAACTATCATTGGTGTTAACACTATTGAAAGAATGCACAAACAGACAGCTATAATTACACTTACACTTTATAGAAGCCCCTCTGAATCTCAGGGGTCATTCAATAAGGATTATGACTTCCGACAAGTTGTCGAATCCGTTACTACTCATGTAGAAGATTCAAGATACAAGACTGTTGAAGCTTTTGTAACATCGGTTGCTAAAGTTGTGTGTAATGATGGTGTACAAAAAGTCACTGTACGCGCTGAAAAGCCAAGTGCTATCACATTTGCCGAAGCGGCTGGTGTTGAAATCACACGATCTCAAGAATTTTTTGAGAAAAATACTAGTGATATAGATGGAGTCGAGAGTACTAATTTACCTGGATCTTCATCTAGTATAAGTGGAAGTTCAAGTAGTACAATTAGTGATAATGGAAACTCACTGCCATATTTTCCCCAGTCTGGTGAGATCGCTGATGGTGTTACTCATACTGTTTTTATAGCATTCGGTACTAATGTCGGCAATAGGATACAAAATATTTGGAATGCTAGAGAAGAGCTCAATAAGCGTGGCATAAAAGTTACTAATACATCTTCATTGTACGAATCTGAGCCAATGTATGTACAAGATCAAGATAAGTTTTTAAATGGTGTATTCAAGACAGAGACATTGTTAAAGCCATTAGAATTATTGGACACACTGAAAGAAATCGAGTACAAAACATTTGAAAGAGTTAAGGTCGTAGATAATGGACCAAGAACACTTGATCTTGATATTTTATTGTATGATAATGTTGTTTTCAATGATTCAAGACTTAATATCCCACATATTAGTATGCTTCAACGATCATTTGTGCTTCGTCCTCTTACTGAACTTGTTTCATCAGATACTTTGCATCCCTTGACAGCAGAATCGTTCTATTCACATCTAGAGCAACTTCCAGCAAGTACGACTACCCAAGTTTCTTCTAAGCTTGTGACGTTAATACCTACACGGGATTCAAAGCGAACCCTTATATTTGATCCTGCTGAGCACCGCATTGATACGAAGATTATGGGTATCATCAATGTAACTCCCGATTCATTCTCTGACGGTGGCAAGCACAATATTACAGATTTGGATGGAATTGTTCGTACTGCTAAGGAAATGGCTGCTCAGGGCGCTAGTATTTTGGATGTTGGTGGGATGTCGACGAATCCTAAAAGTGTCGAAGTTGAAGCATCCGTTGAAGAATCTCGAGTAATTTCGGCTATAAAGAAGCTGAGGGAGTGCCAAGAATTGGATTCTGTAGCGATATCAATTGATACTTATCGTGCTTCAGTTGCACAGGCGGCAATTGAAGCTGGTGCTGATATAATTAACGACATCAGTGCTGGTAATTTGGATCCTAGTATGTTTGAGGTAGCCAAACGATACCAAGTACCGATTATCTTAAACCACACCAGAGGCACCCCATCTGAAATGACCAAGCTCGCTACTTACGAAATAGACGATAATGAGACCGATGCTGATGAAGCAGTTATTAAAATTGTTGCTAATGAATTAGCTGAACGAATCGAAGCCGCAGTAACTGCTGGATTAGCCCGTTGGCAAATTATTCTTGACCCTGGTATCGGGTTTGCTAAAACTGGTGAACACAATTTAGCTATATTAAGGAATTTCAATAAACTTCGAAGGGCTAAGGATGAGTTTACTGGATTGGTATGGTTGGTTGGACCAAGTCGCAAAAGATTTATTGGCACTATTACCGGAGTGAAGGATCCTCAGGATAGAGTTATGGGTACTGCTGCTACAGTTGTTGCCTCGATTGCACAGGGGGCAGATATTGTTCGCGTCCATGACGTGAAGGAGATCTCCGAGACAGTAAAGATGGCTGATGCCATCTATCATCATTAATATTGTATTATCATCTGTATATTTGTAATTATATATTCATCCAAGTCATGCCACATCAATAATACCACCTGCTGATAACTGGTAAGTACATTCAGCCTCAGGCATTTCGGGGCTATCCTGAAGTTTGGCAACTCTTTCTTCACCACGACCTTTTCGCAAAAGAACACGGGTTGCTGATGCATGAGCGAGGACATGACCACCCACAGGCTTTCTACCATCTGCACCGGCAAACAAAGCACTGGCACCCGGGTCAGACTGAACCTGGTTAGTCATGAATACCGCAATATTGTATTCTTCAGCAAGTGTGGTCAACCTACCAAGCATTTGGTTAAGTTTCTGTTGACGTTCATTGAGTTCTCCCCTTCCACTGTAATCAACTCGAAACAATGCCATGACAGAATCAATAATCAATAAACGATAACTACCATTTGAAAGACTCTCACAAAGCTCATTGATAAGATCCATCTGATGCTCAGAGTTCAGTGCACGTGCATATGAAATATTTTCCATGACTACGTCAGGGTCAGCACCAAATCTTTGAGCAATTGCTTCAATTCTGTCTGGTCTGAATGTACCTTCAGTATCAATAAAGGCCACTCTTCCCTCAGCACCACCACTTTCAGTAGGTAATTGAGCAGTGACGCAAAGCGTATGAGATAGTTGCGTTTTACCACATCGGTATTCTCCAAAGACTTCAGTAAGACTCATAGTTTGAATTCCACCACCAAGAATAGCATCAAACGCATTACTACCAGTACTAATCCTTACAACTTTCTGGCGAATCATTTTCTGATCAATTGCAGAAATAAATCCACTGTTCTTATAAAATTAGCTACTACTACAAACACATGTTGTAATTATATTTCAAAAAAGAAAAACCATACCAAAACCTTACCAGCGGCCTCCTTGACCTTCTCTACTTTTACTTCACTGAACCCCTTAATCTTTAACAGGTTACGACGCGTAGTCGCGTGGACACCCTACAAATAACCGCGTTAGAAAATCGTCCGCGAATTGGGAGAAAAATATATTTGTATTTACCGAAACGGTACAGATCCCCGCAGCTCGAAGTTTAGCGATATCTGACGCGTTTATACCATGAGCCTGGAGCTCTTCAACAGAAACAATATCAGGAGCATTTTCCTCGGTAATGGTGACATCTTCCACTGGAGCTACTGCGTCCGCTTCTGTTTCCACTTGTGCTGATTGTCGTGCCATAGTAAGTTTTTTTATAAACTTGATCAGATTAAAATCATTTACAGGCAACTAAGCTTTTATAGTAGCATGTTAACACAACGACCACTTGTTGTAGTGGATTACTTATTCCTTTGGAACACCGACGGCCTTCTTGAGGCGACCCAAAAGAAGGGTATTATCTTTCGTCCATGGTAAACTTCCATACACCTTGTCGCACTGCGATATGCAATGCCTACTAAGATTCGGGTGACTTGCATCATTCCATTCTCTAGAGGCCAAAAGACTCCAAAATGCAGATTTCCTAGTTCGTTGTGTTAAAGGCCCAAGATATTCAGCCGAGCCTCTCCGAACGCTGGCATTTGTTACCACCGTTGAACCACCAATACTTCCCTCTCGGTCTTTGGTCTTAGTAGAGGTCACAGAGCCAGGGAACCTTACAATTTCGTCATAACAAGCATACGCACCACTTATACGTTCCATTAACATGGCATATCCCAAACGACCTACCAGACGTTCATTCAATGCAAGTAAGATCCAACGAGTAGCACCCTCAGCTGCTGCTTGAGGTGAGTTGACAGTACACATCAGCTCCGCACTTAATATGATGCAACGCAACGCATAAGAAGGTAGAGAGCAACGAGAAATGTACGAATAAGTTGCTGAATCTAACAAAAGATCCACTTGCTCGGTTCGAACTTTCTCCGTGAGTTTTTCTACATGCATCAAAAAGCTTATCACTGCCATTTCCTGGCATGATGCAAGGTACGCCCATGCTTTGTCATTATGATAGTCCTTTCTAAGAATATCGTAAATAGAATATGCAAATTTGTAATCCCGTAGCATGAATGCAAAATCTGCCAGCTTCCGTAACTGGCTTTCAGGAGTAAGATATCCGTAATATCCCTTGGAAGAATTATAGTTGCCACGGATTATGGACGGTGTTGGCGAAGGAGAAGATGGACGTGGTGAAGGCGATCCAGTTGGAGAGTTTTCGTTAGATGATGTCCCTGGTAGTGAGAAAGGGAATGGATTACTTTGACCAAAAGAACTAGCCGTAGAGAGAATGGAACTTGTCGCCTTAGTAGAGGATGCAAAATATTTTTTTGATGCGCTAAAAAACCTGCTGGTAAAATTTCGTCTTGATGATGCTACTTGTTCATTCCACATAGCAATACACCGTTCCATAAATGGTATTACACTTCTAACGACCAGTTCTCTTGTGAAAATTTTCAGAGAACTAATATCAGTCTCACTTAATGTATGCTTTGTAGATCTCTTATTGTCTTCTAAAATTTCCGCTGCCGTCCTCCATTCAGTGGGTTTTATCTCTTCTATATTATCAGAAGAACCACCGCGTAATCTTAGCAAATAACAGTGTAACCCAAAATGACGTTTCATAGTTTCGAATAATGCTTGACTTTTCTCTAGATCTTGGGTTTGGTCATCATGTACTAGTACATAATATCGCAAATAATCTCTATTAACATATTCAGGGGTTTGAGGGTCATGGCTTCGGTTAAATAAGGCCGACAATGTCTCTATTGGATTCGTATTGCCAGCAGAGACTGCAATTATCCCAGCAACCGGATGGCTGAAGGTCTCAAAGGGAGTTATCTGATATGACGACAACAATCTTTTAAATAAGTCAACATAAATATCTTGAACTGTCTGTTGGGTCATGCTCTCCTTGCTATTAATGGATTGAAGTAAATACTCTTCAAGATCTTCAGTTTTGAACAAAGGTGGAATCTGTTGGTCAATAGGCTGCGATCTACCCAAATGCAAAGAGCGCATTGATGATGATAATGATGGTGATTCTGGAATTGGAGAATTATCACTAAGACTTGGATTGGGACTGGATTGTGATCCAATAGGCAGTTCCGGGACAAACTTGACAGAGAAATCTTCAAAGGACCATGCTACTCCTTGTGAATCCCTTATGCTTACTCTTCCAGGAATGCTGTCACCAAATGGTCTTAAAAGCTCCCAAAGACTAGAATACCCCAACTGCTTACATAGATCATTTGTACCTTCCGATGCCATAACAGATATGCTCGGACAGTATGATCTACTAATAGTACTCCTACATGCCAGCGAAGTCGACAATGGACTTGTGGGGTCAATTTGTGGGCCTGGCATTATAAAAATCCCAGGTCTAGATTATGTACACACCTTCTCCTCCTCCGCTTTTCGGGGCTCTAAAAATTGATTCTCATCTAAAAGAATAAGAAAGTTCTATAGCAATTAACACCCAAACGCCAAGAAAGTAAGTATAACCCCACCTGTTTCCCTTAAAATTAAGATATCTCTGCACGCCAGTGGAGCTCTGAATGTATTATACCAAATAAAGCTTGTAAAAAATGTCTACTAGCTTTGCCTGGTGGGACGTCGGTAAAATATTGTAAACACTAATATTCCGAGAGTAACTACCGCGTATTATATGGAAAACTTAATTAGACCAGATAAAAGGTTGACTGATCACGTCAATTTCGATAAAATGGACTTTTCGTGAAGGGGAGCTCGCACTTGGTTAGCTTTTGCTGGTACAGATATATCTATCTCTAGCTATAGCCATATATAACATGTTATGTAGTCGGGGTTAAAGCTAGCTTATAAGTTTAAACGCTAACGCGCTATACGTTATAACGTATAACGTACGTACGTGCGTCCGTACTTAGCTTCTATGGTCTCGATCGCGCTTAAAGGTGAGTGTACGTACGTAGGTTTTTGAAATTTTAACCTTAATATATTTCTCCAGCCTAGCGTTAGTCTCGTAGGCTGGTGGATACGCGTTAACTGACAAGTACTGTTTAACTCCAGCTCCATACAAAAAGTGCCATGATCACTGCGATGTTTTGCCATGGTGTCGTTTTAACGTTAACTCGTTTAATTATAAAAGAACGCGTTGCTGCAATCCCCGGCCAAACCTACCAGGTTTTTCTTCAAACTCGCTATAACACCGTTTTGTGCTAGAAAAAGCCAGATACTATATCTTGATCAAGTGACCGAGATCAGTTCAATAATCGAGCGACTGGATTGATTGACCGATAATTAAAGAATTATCTTGACTATTTTAAATATATTAATATTGGAGGCTTGAACGATCTGGTCAGAAAAGGATACTTATGTTTCTTAGGTTAGTGATAGTATTTCTGTCCCTATTTATAATCAATGGGTCGGCGTTTTATCTTCCTGGAGTAGCGCCGACTGATTATGAAAAGGATGAGAAAGTTCCCTTGTTGGTAAACAGTCTCACCCCGGGTTATTTCTCGGGCGAAAAAACCGGATTGAATAGTGTTATTTCCTACAATTACTATTATTATGGATTTAAATTCTGCCAACCGAAGGATGGGCCTAAAAAACAACGGGAGAGCATTGGGTCAATTCTATTTGGAGATCGTATTTATGATTCTCCTTTTGAGTTATTTATGTTAAAGGATGAGGATTGTAAGCGGTTATGTACTGCTAGTTATGGCCCAAGAGCAAAAAATTTCTTGGTCGATAGACTGGAGGAAGGGTATAACCAAAACTGGCTCATTGATGGATTACCAGCAGCACATCAATCAAAGGAGTCTGAAAATTCGAATGAGACTTTTTATAGTCCTGGATTTCCTCTTGGGAGCTCATTAGGTGATAATAAATATGCTTTAAACAATCATCATGATATTCAAATTGAGTACCATGAAACAAGACAAGGTAAGTATCGAGTAGTCGGTGTTCTTGTCACTCCATCTTCTAGAAATAGTCCTATCCCTAAGGATGGAGAGGAAGATAAATCCACAACGTGTGACTCAGATACTCCCATTGTTTTCTCCAAAGATGATAAAGAGGGTGTCAAGCATGTACCCTTCACATACTCTGTTCATTGGGTGAAATCTTCTACTCCATGGGCTACACGATGGGACAAGTACCTTCATCTTTCTGGCCCTCGAATACATTGGTTTTCATTGATCAATTCTACTGCAATGGTTATATTATTGACAGGTATGGTAAGTGCAGTTCTATTACGAGCATTAAGGAAGGATATTGCAAGATACAATGAAATTGATTTGAGTGAAGATATTCAAGATGACAGTGGTTGGAAGCTTGTTCATGGTGATGTTTTCCGAAGTCCCAAGCATAGAATGCTTTTAAGTATATTTCTTGGTAGTGGATCTCAATTATTAGCTATGGTAACAGTTACTCTTTTCTTTGCACTATTGGGGTTTTTATCACCATCTAACCGAGGAGCATTGACCACTGTTATGATCCTTTGCTTTGCACTTTTTGGAATAGTTGGTGGATACGTTTCTGCCAGATCCTATAAAACTCTAGGAGGAGAATCCTGGAAATTAAATCTTGTGTTAACTCCATTGGTTGTTCCAGGCTCAATATTTCTGACATTTATCTTGCTCAACTTTTTATTAATCTTTGTTAACTCTTCAGGAGCTGTTCCTCTTGGAACAATGGTTGCAGTGGTATTCATTTGGTTCGCTGTATCTGTACCGTTATCAGCTGTTGGCGGGTTCATTGCCTTTAAGAAACAGCCAATCTCAGCCCCAGTACGAACGAATCAAATCCCCAGACAGATACCCGTACAACCATTTTACCTTCGGCCTATTCCAAGTGTTCTGCTTGCTGGTATCTTACCAATTGGGTCTATATTTGTCGAACTGTACTTTATTTTGAACTCAATTTGGTTCCACAAGCTATATTACATGTTTGGATTTTTATTTGTTTGCTTCGGATTAAGTATTATAACGTCTTCAGCTGTTACCATTCTTATGGTATACTTCATGCTATGCAGTGAAAATTATAAATGGCAATGGCGAAGTTTCTTTTATGGAGGTTCTTGCAGCATATACATTTTCCTACATTCTTTGATTTATCTATTCAGCAAGTTATCGCTCGGCGGGTTTACGTCGAATGCGTTATACATCTCTTATAGTCTGCTTATTAGTGCAGTTGTTTTCCTGTTGACGGGCACTACAGGATTTATAGCTTCTTACTTCTTTGTGAGAAAGATATATGGCGATATCAAGATTGATTAGGCTCTCCAAAAAAGTACTAAACATAAAATGTAAAACACATATAACTGAAACGTATCTATAGAATTTGATAACTAACGTAGTCTATAGGCCTGAAGATTCAAAGATGGTATATATACCGTATAGACCTATGACTAACATTTGTCTGTATACCAATCATTGGATCCGTTATATCTGAGCTGCACGCCTGTAGCCTATATTATACGTACGCGTAATTAATGGTAGTTTGAAATTTCTATTATACTATTGGCCAGATCTTGCTTGGGATCATCTTGATAATATTAGATCTAGCTAGCGGTATATGTAGCTACGTACGTAGATATCGGCGACGATCCGCGCTTGATTAAAATATTTGGCGCGGCCAAAAGAAAAGCGTTATCTGTGCCGAGATGTTAATGATTGGCAAGAAGAAACCGTTGCAACTGAGCTACGGGTGGACATGTGATGGGTTCGTCATATGCGAAACTTCTGAAGGCTTGAACTGACAATTCACGAAGCCAACGTCTGAACCGATAAAATCCAGGAGTCGACATTGATATATCGTACTATAATATTAACATGTTCACATCTCGAAGCTGGACCCTTATCAGTATGCGTTAGGCCCGCAATTGCCTGAGATGGGACCACCGGTACGCATAGATGCAGTAGGTTATAACGTATCGTAACGCTAGCATCTAAATTAAATAGAAAATATACCCGCAGATATGGCCAGAGATCTTCTGCTAACTCTACGCCTAGCTCAGAGGCTTCATTCAACCTCCTATAATTGCTTCTCATTAAAGCCCACTAGCCTCATTGCTCGTGAGACAAAGTCCCAGCCGAACTGTTCAGTATACAGGCGGGTAGAAAAATCAACTTACGCCAACACAGATATTCTGAGAAGGGATCGTGGGGGATGGTAAAAATGGGCACGGTTCTTCCTGCTGCTTCGATATCTAGCAGACCTAACCCTTATGACGGCGTCTTACTGGAAAAACTGAGAGTTGTTGAAGAGCTCATGAATGCTACCTCACTTGCTGAAGAGCTCACAACAGTTCGAGGTAGGCCATATTCGTACGACATGTTTTGTCAAGACCTGGATGTACGAGACGTTTATACTCGAAGATTGTTAGAACTTCTGATAAAAGAGACAGCAACCAAGGCTCGTAGAAGAGCCGACGTTTCTTCAAATACTTCGTTTGAGCATACGGCGCGGTATAAAGACTCTACGTCGTCTTCATCTAGTGACACTAATAACAGTCAGAACACATTTTCACGAGAAAACAATCCCGGAGACATTTCAGATAATTCTACTCGATGCTCTTCATCTGCCACCAGCAACAATTGGGTGAGCACAGCTCAAAGCGAAAGAGATCTTGTTAGTCAGCGTCGTGCCTCACTAAGATCATCCGTTATAAGTAGTGATGATGAAGATGAAAAAAATTTAGTTGATGACGACTCTTTGAAAGGCATGGAAGTTCAAGAATTTGAAGGTGTGGAAGTCTCAGATAATGAATAATGGGCAATAGGATTAGCATAAGGAAAAAAAAACATTAAAATATATATAGAAAGTCATAACTATGTTTTTTAATAAACAAAACATTATGACCTCAGTTTTGATAATGACAAAATATCAGCGCAGGTTCATTTATAAAAGCACTACAAGATTCATGAAGTGAATCTGGCCTCATGCTGCTCTTTGACCTTCTTCTTTAACTCGCGCAATTGTTCAGGTGTAGTATCGTAATCAGTAATAACTTGGTTGAATGGATTCTGATCACTCTTCTCAAACTCCTTAAATATGAGCTGCTTGTACTGGTTGAGACGAAGACCAGGTTGCTCTTTCCTGATATCAGGGAGTCTTTCATCTTCATATTTGGCTAGGGCAGCTTTAAATCGTCGCTCGGGATGTCTTTCAACTTTTATAGATTCAGTCTTACCAGTAGTAATATTAAGAGCCTCAATGGCATCGTCAATACCGCTGGCATTGATAGATCCATCCCCTTTAGTCTTCCTAGAGAAGGAAATGTCCCCATTATCACTAGTACCATTAATCTTGAATCTATTGGCAGATGCAAGGCTCTGAGCAGCTTTCTTTTCAGCCTTTGATTTGGGCTTAGAAGCCAAGCTTTGTTCTTCAGCTGCAAGAAGGGCTTCGCGCTCTGCCTTCTTCCTGGCAGCCTCATCTCTCTTGGCAGCTTCCTGTTCCTTTTTAGAAAGACCCTTAGAGCCTTGCGACCATAGTTCCGCTTCTTTGGCGGCTGCCCGCTCTTCTTCCTCGGCGCGCTTCTTTTCAGCAGCTGCCGCCTTCTTTGCGTTTCCCGCAGCCTAATCGTTAGCAGTTGAGAGTCACTGATTTTATTTCAATCCGCTTAAAATACGTACCTTTTTCGAATTGGTTGAACTAGAATTGGTTTTCCCCATTCCGGTAATTTGTCTATAAGCACTAGTAAGCCTGCTGTATGCGTAAAAATATAGATATATATATCCCAAGCTTGCCAATGGGATTAATGTTTGTACTATAGTAGCTAGTACTGTTGTTAATTGACGTGCAATTCAACAGCAATTGCAAGCTTGTACGTACGTACGTACATCGTATACACGTAGTGCATAAGCTTAAGGAAAGATCATTCAAAGATGATAGATTGTGCACTATAGTTAACGGGTTTATAGGTTATCAGATTCATAATCAGCTGTGAGATGCTTAGTCATCTCATGCAAAGGCACGTGATATTCGGCTTTAATCGGCCAAGAGTGCATTTTAAAACATCCCGATATCGCCCATCCAGGCGCGGTTCAAACGTTGTTTTATAGCTATAGTTAGCTAGCATGATATAATTATAACATGGCTATAATTATCGAGTACTATCAGTTGAGACTCGAGCCACTCAGAACGTATCGCTAGGTGTCTACCATGGTGCATGTACATAGGTTTATATTCTTGTGGCACGCTCATATCAATGAATCTTCATTTAAAATAATATTAATGGAAGTTTGTAGCTCAGATCTATAAAGTTTGGGCTCGTACATATAATACTCTAGAACTCAAAGTGTGGCCGGGCCATATGACATCTTCGACTCCGCAATATTAATAAATAATTGATATATTCGCTGAGTTCAGAATTACGGACAATGTCGGGACTGCTGGCTTATGTTTAACCAAGTCTTCGATATATATATGGCCTGGAAGACCGTGACCGAAAGTCAGAAGCTTAGATACTGACTACGAGTAGCCAGATCTTTAAACTTAAGAGAGAAATCTGGTACCCGGCACATGCTACAAGCCTGTGAGACATATGATTTCAGAAGTTGTTTGACGGGACGCTAGACGGCAGACGAAACTCCGAGATGCTAGGCTCGCCTATTATCTCAAGCTCTTACAATATATATTCCATAGAATAAACGATCCAATAAGGTGCTTCTACTTGGTTAGGCACGCCCTAAGAATTTCTTCATATTACAAGCTTAAGCATCTACGCCTACTTAGAACCCCATTTTTTGCCTCAACAGTTGGCTCACTTTTCTTAAGAGGATTCTCTTGTCTCCTTCATGCGAATACATCTTGTCCTGCTCCTTATATTCGCCTTTAGTGCCGCTTGTAATTTTACCCCGCCGCTCGCTTCGTGTTGAGCTTGGTGGCCCACCATAGCTATATTTTTATGTACTGTACTAGCTAGACCTATAGATAACGTGCTTTGAAGATCAATCGATGTATGCGATATATCCCAATCAAGCTTTTTTTTACAGTGTTTTTTGTCATTATATTTTAGATTTTGCTCCATCTTCGGGTCTCTCGCTGTTCCCGCGTCGGTTTTTTTTTTCAGGTCTCCAAAGAGCAGTATCCGGTTTTCGAGCATCGGTATTTTATTTGGGTGTGCGCGTTGCGAATTTCGCTGGGCGTGGCTATACTTAGAGACCCAGGGGCGCCGAAGCACACACACCAGGCATCAGCGCTTTACACGTCTATTCTTAATTTTTTTTAGCTTTTCTTCTCTCTCTGAATTTTGACTTCCCAATCCTCCACCGCCACCCTTCTTTTTCCCTGCAGGAGGAGCCTCCCAAGAACTTGCTGCAAGGACGAGGGACAGGACTCGGTAGAGCAGTCTCAATATTTATATTTTGTTGGTGGCTTTTTTTTTCTTTTTGGGTCGTGTATTTTGGGACATACAAAATCATCTGACATCGCTTATTCTATTTTTCTTCCATCGCCTGTGCATAGGGCATACCAGGTTATTTTCTGCTACTATCACAGTCTTGCGTACCATTGCACTTCTAGCAATTCAATATGAATCTGGATAATACCGGCGGGGCGGCTGGTCCAGGTCAATACGTCTCATCTGGTATACCTGTGAACATGGTACCTCCTCCACCCCCTCATGCTTCGCAGCAGCAGCAGCAGCAGCAGCAGCAACAGCAGCAGCAACAGCATCATCAGTCACGGTCAGAGAAAGACTTGCTTAATGCGTATATCTATGATTATTTGATTAAGCAGAATCTGACCGACTCAGCACGCAGCTTCAGTAAGGAGGTGGATGTTAACTCATACTCTAATGTGAACACGAACTCTGATAATGGATTGGGCTTCGATTCTAGTAATAATGGCTCTAGTCCGGCGTTGAAACATGATGAGATTCCTTCTTCCTCTAATTCCAGTGCTAATTCGGGCTCTGATAGGCAGGAGTCTACTGAAAAGAGCAATAACCAGCAGCACTCAAAAAATGGGTCTGATAAGAGAGATGACTCAGATTTGGTAAAACCAAACGTCCCGGTGGACTCTCCTCACGGATTCTTGTATGAATGGTGGACAGTATTTTGGGATCTGTATGGTGCTCGTGGAGGTAAAGGAGGAAGTCCCGCAGCTCAACAATACTTACAAGGATCTATGAGACTTCGTCAGGAACAAATAAATAATAGAAACCTTCATCTTCAGCAACAACAGCAACAATTAGCACAGCATCAACAGCAACAGATGGCTGCTGCTGCGGCTGCTGCCATGCATGGACAGAGGTTCCCACAAAATCAAGTTGGGGCAAGGATATATCGGCCTGCGAATGGGAATGGTGTAGGCAATATGATACCTGATGGACTTTCTGAAGAAAAGCGGAATCTATTGGCTAGACAGGCTATGATGAATAATCGCCGAGTTCCAACTGCGGTTATGCCAAATGCTCAGCTCTATAATAAACAGCAACAGGGGCAGCCTCAACAACAACCTCAACAGCAACAGCAACAGCAGCAACCTCAGCAAGGGGCCCCTCACATTTCACCCATGCCAGCTCATAGGAACTCAATATCCGAGGGGATGGATACTAATCTCACTGGATCACCTGTTCTTCAAGGTGGTTCACCACCGAAGAGAGCAAAACTTTCTCCAGATGGCAGCTCTGGAGAAGTACATCAGCAGGTTCCTCAACACGCAATTATGGGGCAGGCTCCTGCATCTGGGCAAATGATTCCTGGTGGATACAATAGTCCTATGATGGCTCAAATGAAACCGCAGCAAATTTCTCCTGGGCAAATTCCTCAACAAATATCACAATTCGGTGTAACAGCACCTGGTCAACAACCGCGTATGGTCGCTGGTAAAGTACCACCTGGTGCTATGGGAATGATTTCTCCTGATGGACAACCTATGTTCCAGGTAGACAGTTTCAATGGCGCGCCTCCTGGTGTTAGAATGAATCCACAGCTACAGCAAGGGGCGCCTGGGAATCAGAGTCAGAATGATGCTGGAGGTAATGCAAGTGCTTTACAGGACTATCAAATGCAACTGATGTTACTAGAGCAGCAAAATAAGAAACGACTTCAGGTTGCTAGACAAGAGCATGATCCAAATAGTAATCCTCAGCAACAACAACAACAACAACAACAACAACAACAACAACAACAGCAGCAGCAGCAGCAACAGCAGCAGCAGCAGCAGCATCAACAACAACAGCAACAACAACAACAGCAACAACAACAGCAGCAGCAGCAACAACAGCAGCAGCAGCAGCAACAACAACAACAACAACAACAACAGCAGCAGCAGCAGCAAATCCAAGGGAATATGCCGCAAATGAAACGATCTTTGTCCACCTCATCTGCATCCGGACAGCAGTTCCCGAAACCTGGTGGTGTTGCAAGTAATGGAATTGTACAGGGACGTGCTGCTACAGGTTCACCGTTAAGTGCTGGCGCTATTGATGTGAACGGGAGAAGGGGAACACCAACTATGGCCAATGGATCGTCTCTTTCTCCGGACTTACAACAGAGAACTCCTGTCAACTTCAATGGTAATGTTCCTATCGATTTTAATGTCATGGTAGGTGGGCCAAATGGACCGATGCTAAGACAGGGCCCAGTACCAATTCAGCAAAGACCGCAGCAACCACAGCAACAAAATCAGCAACAGTTACCTCAACATTTACGACAACAACAACAGCAGCAGCAGCAAGTCCAGCAAAATGGAGCACAGATGATTTGGCATGCTCCTAATGGTGCTTCAGCTTCTCAGCATGCAGCAAATAGAAACCAAATGCCTCCCCCTCAAGGGCCTGTAAGTAACAATTTTGGCAATAAGACGCAGCCATCATCTCCTAGTCTGGCGAATGGTGCCAATGCTGGTGATAATGCTCCTACCCCTGGGGTGAACGGTGGTAATACTACAGGTGCAACTACAAAGACGAAGGGCAAACGGACAACTGAGAAGAGGAAAGGTAAGAAAGGCGCGGCTACTCCAGCGACACCGACTCCTTCAGATACTCATAGTCCCACTACTCCTTTGACCCCGCATGCGAATGCTCAAGCTGGGTTCGGCGTTAATGGGAATTCATCTAATTCTGCTTCTGGAGTTACTGTTGGTTCGGGACTGGCTGATAGTAATGACTCTAAACCAAGGGCTAATAGTTCCAATACCAATCAACCGTTGCTGTCAAAGGCTGCGAACTTTTCTACAGGCAACAAGAATACACCAGTGGATAAGAATGGTGCTGACAAGAGTAATGGCAATAATAGCAACAATAACAACGTCCAAAGTGCTGGTGGTGCTGGTGGTGCAAACAACACGGGAGCATTTTTAAATGCTGACGCCTCATTTTTCTCAGAGTTTGCTCCTACAAATGAAGCTGATATTGGGGATATTGATTTTGATTTCAACTCATTTTTGAATACTGATGATGGACCAACTGGCGGACTAAATTTTGAAGCTTCAGCGGGGTTCAATTGGAATGAAGGAGTTGAAGCTGGCAACGACAATTAATGAACGTTTTGTTGTTGTTTTTTTTTTTTTTTTTTTTTTAATAAAAAATTACTGAAAAGAAAATTTTGAAAGGAGTGGAGGGAAGATAAGGTAAGCTTGCATGCGGATGAAATGAAATATTAGAAATGTATGAACAAGAGGAGGGTGAAATCCCAGGGCACTTCTCAGACAACACAATATATGTATAATTTATGACCAGAATTAGTATATCCATTGTATATATTCAGTGGATATGATGACCTTTGTTATATTATAATGAATAATATATATAAAATATAAGAATAAGAATAATAATAATAATAATAATAATAATAATAATAATAATAATAATAATAATAATA